>KE155136.1:149641-162312 GCA_000411075.1 Sisymbrium irio
TTAAACAACTGAAACTCAAAAATATTATTAGGTTTTACTAATTTTTTTACATATTAATTTATTTAATTTTATAAATCAAATATTTATATTTATAAGATAAAATATTAAAAAATAACCTGTGCGTGTCTGAATCTAGTTTGAAGGTTATATGATGATAACTTAGATTGTTTATTAGATACTTCATGTAGAATTTACTTCATTATTCAAATTTAATTAGGATTTTGCTGCTCGAAAATAGGTTTATGAACATGGTTACAGCAAACCTTGTTAAGATATTTTCCCCTAGCTGTTGAGGGCTAATTCTAAGATGTACCATCGATTCGTGAGCTTATCGAAGTTGATTGTCATGTCTAAACGTCATTTAAATAGACAATCAGAGTTTAGCAAATAATGTAACTCACAAAGTTATTAGTGCATGCAACAAGAGTGATAAATTTAGGTTATTGTCTAATACAATCTGTTCTATCTTTGTTTGATTTTTAATGCATGCTTATTTAGTTGATCCCATGGTCAAACATGTATCCTTCGTTCTACTTCTCCCATTGTAATTTTCTTGTCTTTGTTATCCTTTTCTTAGTTTATAAACATAGTAAAAGCCCCAGAAAAAAATATTTGTTCTGGTAACCAGCTCTGGAGAACTTCAAATTTGTATGTGTCTACCATGCTATCCTTAATACGGTTGTGGTACCGTACCACCAATACTCTAATACAATACCGTATCTTTGTTTGGTATGTTGGGGAAATTAATACACAACAGTTGAGAAAATAAGCTGAATCTATTATTTTCTCCAATGTAACAATGTTATTAGAAGGAAAAAAAATTACTGTACGATCTGTTACTTTATAAATCAGTCAACTATATATATCTGGTTAATATAGTAATGAAAGAGTATCTGAAAATCCATAACTCAGGATTTCGATTTGGGATTTGGTAGTGTGGTATAGTCTGGCTCAAAACAAACTAAACTTAATCCTAGTTTTAAAGAAAATGGAACTGCATTGACGTTCAAGTTAATTTACTACGTGTGGTCACCCCGGATCTTAGATTCTTAGTATTACATCAACAGTTTGTGCAAAAAGTAACTCAATACTGTCATCAAAAGTAATAATACAATTTGTAAGTTACCTTTAACAGAATGAGTAAACCATCCCTCAGATGTAGCCAAAAACATTTTTTTTCGACGGAAAAAAAAAAGAAATCTGGTGGAATAGTTTAGGTCTATATTATAAATTTATAACTACAGAATGCTTAAAAGAAAAAATGAATTCCATTTCAAAACCACCTCCACAGACAACACTTATTATCTTTGTTTTCCACTTTTCCTCCACACTTGTTATACCTGCATTTTTGTAATATTAATATGTTAGTGTTATATCGTATTATTAAATTTTAATGCTGGCTACTTCTAGACGACATAAATTTCATTTTTCATTGAATTCATTACTCGTTTAATCTTGAAGAGGCTCCTTCTTATCGTCCCACATATCCAATCGCTTTCTTGCTTTTTCCACCTGAATCATTGTATAACGATATATAATCTTAACTATTTTGACACACAATTCATAAGTGAACTTATGATATATGATTTTTAAGACAGTATATGATATGAATTTATATCACGTAAGACTTACCTCTTTATCCCAATCCGTTCGATACGTCACGTAAAGTAAGATGAGAGTTTGCATGAGGGTACCTCCAATCATACCGGTCCATATACCCTATCACCAAAATTACATAAAATTAGTTTTACTATATAGATATAATAAAGCATATGTTACACATAAAATATCGTAAAGAAAACGAACCTTGGCTTGAAAATTGAAGGTGAAGCCTAGAATACAGCCAACAGGAATACCAACAATATAGTAACAACCAACATTCACATATGCCACGAATGTTTGCCATCCACATCCCACGGCCACTCCTGCAAACAAATACCAAAATGAGTACTCTTTAGCCCAGTTCGGTTGACGTAAACTGGTTTTCTCCGGTTTTAAATAAAAATTGATTGTACGTATATACCGCTCAAGACGGGCTGGATTCCGTTGAGAATGATGGTGACGGCAAGAAACGGGCAGAGGTCAGACACAGCTTTAGCCACCTCAGCGTCCGCCGTGAAAATGTAGCTGACGTAATCACGTGACACTATCACCGCTAGTGCCTCCGCGACGGAGATTAGGAAGGAAACAAAAGTCGCCGTCCATGTAGAGAACAACGCTGATTTCGGATTTCCTGCTCCGAGCTCATTACTTGTTCGTACACTGTCATAGTTTTATTATTCCAATTTATGATTTAGTTTTAACAATATTGGTCAATAATTCGAAGTGAATGTAAAATATATATAAATACTAACCTTGCAGCCGCGTTGAAACCTACGGAGACCATGAAGGATAATGCTGAAATTGACATACTGCAAAAAGAAAAAGAAAATTAAAAATGTTATAAAGCAGAAACGTACTTGTTTCCATTACGTATCTGGTAGAATTTAAGTTTCAGCAATATATATGTTTGTAAATATATTTTTTTTAAAAGAGATTCCTCGTAGCGAAACTCTAAATCTCTAATGATAGAAAATTAAGTGATTTAAGAAAAGTAGTGTTTTGCAGCCTCCATCTCTCACATCATTAGGTAGCATTAGGTAGAAAAGTTATCCATGTGTACACAAAACTTAAAAAAGTTGACTTGACTTTATCCTTTATTTTTTTATTACCATTTTAGGGATTAGTACTTTCCAAACACTGAAAGGGAAAATGACAAAATCAAGATATTCACTTACCAGATGGAGAGGGAATCTAGCGATAGAGCAGGATTTTTAAGCAGACCAGCGAGAAGAACAAGAATCTGCGAGTACCACATTTCCAGACATATCATAACAGCTGAACCAGCAGAGAGTTTAAAGAAGCTCCAAAGACCTTGGAACGATCTCCAGCTAAGACCAGTCCACGTGTGTCTAAACCTTTGACTCTTCGTAATATACAAACACTGGGCTCCAACTATTACCCACCAAGAGATAGTCAGGACATAGGCGATGCCCATAAGGCCTAAACCCATCACGTAAACGGCGATCCACGTTAGTGAGATCTGGAGGATGAGGGCAGCGGCTGAGATGTACGCGCTGGGGATCACCACACTTTGGGCCTGGAGGAACTTCTGAGCCGTGAAGTTGACGGCGTAAGCGAATATCTGAGGGAGAAGCCCAGCTATGTACAAAGAAGCCATGTACGATACGCTTTTGGGCTCGCCTAATAGGACTAGAATCGGGTACGAAAAGGTGTATAGTAGTGTCATGGGCAAGCCAACCAGAGCGAGTACGATCGTTGCTCGTTGGAGATAGATCCCAAGCATATCGTAACGGTTGGCCCCGTATGCTTGTCCACATAGAGTCTCGACTGCACTTCCCATACCTAACTGTAAAACGAAGTTAAAATGGTACATTAAACTAAGAAATATATACACAATAACTGTAAAAAGAAGTTAAAATGGTAAACTAGACCAAGAAATATATAAACAATAACTGTAAACCGAAGTTAAAATGGTAAATTAGACTAAAAATATATAAAAAGTTAACTGTAAAACAAAGTTAAAATGGTAAATAAGATTACTGAAAAAATGACTGACCCTACGAGCAAGTAATAAAAGAAAAAACTCAATGATACAATAAAATACAAAAAGAATCGAATGTTTGACTGTTATTAAAAGATGTTACAAAAAAGAACTTGTACCACACATTTTAACAAGAAAAACCACACTTTTAAATCGTGACAGGGTATATAGTCGTCAACAACTAAAAAGCCACTACACGTAATAATAGAGAAGTGAAAGAGTAGTCTCTTTCGTACTCCAAAATGAGTTTGTGGTTTTCATTTGGTGAAATTGTTGGGAATTATGTTTTTATGGAAGTAGAAACGTATTAGAGTGAAGTTTTGATCCTTAAGAATATGTTGAGTTGTTAAGCTCAGTTTTTATTGTTAACAAATCAATTTCAATACTCTTGAACCTTTCTTAAATTACTATTTTCGTTAAAACATGCTTCCCAAATTTCATCAAACAAAGAATTATTCAACATAATGACAAAATCGTGAACATCCACCATAAATAAAATAAAAGACGTGCGCTTTTTCCTTACTAAGAATTAAAATTTAATATTTTAAGGCATCGATAATAATTCAATTCCGGTTGCAAAATAATAATTATTCAAGTCCACAACATGAGTTTTGTGGTCAAATACTTGTTTAAGAAAATATTATTTATAGATTTCTTGAAAAATGAGGAAGATTTATTCTTTCTCTACTCTACTTTACAAGATTTTTTAAACTAAAAGGGTTGAAAATTAAATAATCATATTAAGTGGTTTCCCTATATGAAAATTTAGTTCAACACTTCACTAAAAAAATCCCACCGAAAAAAATAATACTACTACAAAATATAAATAGTCATAACATCTTAAATACTGAGTAATATAAACAAAACTAAATTCTTTTGGAAAATATTTTATACTATTATAAAAGAACAAGAGAGTATCGTCACCGGCTGTAATCCTTAACCCAATGGCACAAGATCATTAAATGGTGAGACTTAAAAATGTATTTAATTTTCTGTGGTCAGATACTCGTTTAAATAAAATATTATTTCTAGATTTGTTGGGAATGAGGAAAACTTATTATAAGGAAAAAGAGAAGTAAAAAAAATTATTGATATGAAAAACAGAAAAAAAGAGGATCGTTACAGGCTGTAAATCCATAACCAAATTGTGACACTCTTACTCCCAAAAACTAATTAATGTTAACACGTCAGACGAGGGTAAACACTTGCTAATTAATAATTCACCGATTTCCCTCCTAAAAATGCGAACATGTCCCCACGACTCCATACATAAAAAAAAGAAGTCAACGTACCATGAGCCCATAGACGAGACTGAAGCAGCTGTTTCCAATGGATGCAGCAGCGAGTTCTTTACTGCCAATATGTCCAGCAAAGATTCGTGCAGAAATGCTCATTCCGCTGTTGACTATATAGACAAGTATCGCTGGAAGTGCTAAGCGGAAAAGTACTTTCAGTTCTATACACGCGCCTAGGTACACGCGCCTCCGGTATGGAAGGTTAGTCTCCGTTAAAACGCTCTCGAGTCCGACGTCCGACGGAGGTTTTTGATCTACCAACGGCCGCCGGAGATCAGTTCTCTCCGCTGTCTCATTGGACGAATCCATTACGTTTTCAACAACAAAAGTAGAAACAAAAAATAGCGTTTAGTTATGTAAAAGGCGGAACGGGAAATTTAGTGGAGATGTGAAAAGCGTTTGGTTGTATAAAAAAAGACTGAGGAGGAAAGTGAGTGGAGATGTGAGGTTTCTGAAATGAATCAAAATGAAGATAAGAGAAATAAGACCTTTTTGTGTATGTATAAATAGGGAATTGGACACCTGTTGTAAATAAGTGTGTATTCAGAAATTTGCTGTCCAAATAATATAGAAAAAAATGTGTATTGGAGAATAGGTGTCTGCACTTCTGTTTCCTTTTTAAAAAAAAGATTTTAAGAGCACGATAATTAACTACGGGGCGGGATCCAAGGAATAAACTAAACAAAACAATAGTTCTTTAATTTTTTATAGTACGTATAAAAGAGTAGAATGTGGAATTTCTTCAAAAAAATGGGTCAACGTAAGAAGGTTGAGCAAAAAAAAAAAGAAGAAAAAATACAAAAGAAAAGTAAACAAATTGCATAGAAAAAACGTGTGTAACTAAATTGAGTCTATTACAAGTAACTAACAGGGATAGCTATTTGACTTTTATTTTATAGAAACTTCTGTAAATCGATATAATATGAACCATAATGATTTTGTTTAATCGTGACATTAATTGTTAATGTTATTAAATGCTCTTGAATGGTTGAGTAGTGTATCCTTGATAGGGATTTTACGGAAAGCCGTCGTCTCCATCATTCTATCAAGCGTGACCTTCGTTATCAAATAGTATCAATTAAAGCTACTGCGCACATTAACAACACGTGATGCGATAAATCATATATATACATCACTCAAAAATGATTCAGATGGTTTTGTGATATTCAAAATTATAATAATACGATACTAAAATATTATTACCATCTAAACTAAGGATCTTTTATTCCTTATAGGATTCAAATTTGGTCTTGGGGATGGGCAAAGTACTAACTACCCTGAATGTATTGGCCTATTGGGTACGAGCAGTTACACATACGTATAAATAATACCAGTGGACGCGGACAAGAGTATTCGAACAAAATGTGTGGTATCCTATTATAAGACCATAAATATACTTATAATACTATAACTTATTTTTAATTGTATATTGAGATTAGAAATGTCAACAAGTGGACCACTGGTCCAGGCAATACCCAAGATTTACCGCGGATACTCAAAAGTATGGATGTGCATAACTTTTGAATATAATATTAGAAATGAATTACTCGTTCGAATATAGGTCAAGTAAGGATCGGAACCATAAATTCACGTATATTGAGATTTGAAATATCAACAAATGAAGCAATCCTAGGTGCAACAACACCTAACATTAAATATTGATGTGCATAATGGTTGAATCTAAGAAATGAATTACTCGTTCGAATACAGGTAGTAAGCGATCGGTAATTTACATGATCAGATAATTAGGTGACTCGCTTCCATCCATGATAAAGTGGCCAACAAATTGACAATGGACAATTGTGTTGTTTTAAAAACGAAACAAAATATTGGAAAAAGTTATCAATTTATAAAGGACTATATGCGGTTATTTTGGTCACGAATACGCTGTCGGGCGCGTGAAGACGAGAAACTAGTTTGTTCTTCTTGGATTTTATTGCCTTTTTCGCCACGTGTAGTTTGGTATGCATTGTTAAAGTTTAACTAACTTCTAATATTCGGCACGTGTTTGTTAACACATCTGATCAAATAGCAACAACGATGCCACACTATCGTGGTAAGTGGTACTCCCTGGACTTCATCGAACCTGTTAATTAATTTTTGACGAAATAAATATTGACCATACATTCGAGGGGAGATAACAGAGATTGCGTTTCGAAAAACTTAGATCGAATCGAATAATATATATCTGTAATTCAAAAGAACAATGAGTCTACATTTATTTAAAGAAAACAAATACTAATGTAGAAGAAAAAGTAAAAGATTTTGAGACCCAATGATGACGAGGTAGTGGTTGCCCAGTAACGATTCATTACTAGAAGAGAAAATCAAGTGATCAGATTTCATTTACTTTAAGA
This sequence comes from Sisymbrium irio, assembly GCA_000411075.1. NCBI lineage: Eukaryota > Viridiplantae > Streptophyta > Magnoliopsida > Brassicales > Brassicaceae > Sisymbrium > Sisymbrium irio. The sequence continues at coordinate 156,898 of KE155136.1, forward strand.
TTGTATGTTATGATTATATGGATATAACAAAAACAAATAGGCTTAGATTCTCTCTTTCTCCAAAGACTATGGTCTTTTCTTTGCTTTCTCATGTTAGCTTGGCAGAGCAGTTCTACGCGTCTTTTTTCTTCTGCTTAGTTTAAGCATAGGTTATTTTTCCTCTATAATTTAATCTCTTCTGCCATTTTCAATAGGATTTTCTGACTTTGAAGATTATTTTATTCTTCCCTTTGTCTTTATTTGTTATTTTGGGTTTTGGATGGCTTCCGTTCTGATCATTGTTAAATATTGAATTTGTTTTTTTTTAGGTTTCTTGTTGGTTGGTATGTGGTTCTATGAAATTGTTGTTGATGGGTTGTTTCTCAGTGATCCTATAGCGTTTTGATCTTGTGATATTCATAGTAACTGTTTCGCTTTTCTAAATTTAGAAATTTAGTGTAGTGTTCACGGTTTTCTTTCTCAGTCGTAATAGCTATTTTTTTGGCAAATTTTGATTTTTTACCATTGTTTGGAACTTTTTACGGTTTTTTAAAATCTTTTGTTTCTGTTCTTAATTTAAATTTAGCATCCCTTGCTTCTATTCTTGTGGAATCTAACCTGCGTTTTCCGGTTGGACGACGATAATTTAATAATTCTTGTTAATGAATTTGAAACCAAATACTTTGCATGCTTATCTTCTACTATTATGTTTTTTGTGTGTGGCCATCTTGATATGCTACAAACTTTTCCATTTGTTTCCATATATACGAAAATCTGGTCAAAACAGGAAAACTGAAACGAAAAAAAAAAAAAAAATTTATATCCACAAATGGTGAAATGTAGGTTTCAACCGGTGTATGATGGTTGGCTTAAACGATAAAACGTCACATAGTAGGCCAAGTCTTTGTCGATATTAGGATGGCTGAAAAGAATAAGTAAAGCCAAATTTTTTTGGGGAAAAAACAATTTCTTAAAGTTTTGTATTCATAAATCAACAACCAAAACAAAAGTTATGTTTGATTGTCGTTGCAAAAAAGTCATTACATTAAAACGTGGAGGAGGGAATTAACATACAAATGTAATAAGAGTTGGCTTTGGGCTAAAAATCGAAAAGCAGCATCAGCTTTATATTTAGGTCGATTTATTAGTTGCAAAAGTTGATTTACACTTTACATTCATGGAGATGACTAAGGATTAGTACATCCATAAATCCACTAAGTTGAATTACCTCATCTACTTTATAATGGAGGACCTCTCTCCCTTATGCATTGACACGTGTATGCATTTACCATTCAATATTCAGTTTAAGCGAGAAATCTTTATCTCATTTAGAAACTGGGCTTCGATGGGTCAGGGGCAGGAAACGGGCTTTATTTGAAAAAATAATTTGGGCTTGACCTAAACAATTACTCCTTCTATGTTTTCTTCCTTCGTCTTCTTCGTTCTCTTCCACTTCTCCTGAGGTCTGTAACCGACGCCGATTTTCCGTCTTCTTCATAGTAATTAAGTAGCTTCTTAGGTTTCATTGATGTCTCTCATCTATTTTTGTGACACATGGCTTATCTCCCTTCAAACCAAGCCAAACGGAAAATCCAACTCTAATTCTCTCAACTCCTCTTTGAAATTCATTCTTCACCACGTCGAATGGCCTCCGTCGTTCGATACAGCACCCACAATCCCATCCCTCCTTTGAGAAGGGTCGAAATTGACTTCGTAGCTGTCCCACCAGAATCACTCACGTAGCCTTCGAGGATCTGCAATCTTGGTGGTCTTCTCTGAAAGTCGTCTGTTAGCTTCTCCAATTTTTGGACAGTTTATAGGAATCACAATACTTTTCTCGATGAGAAGGTCCGCGTTTGTTTCTTAGAAAACCTTTTAATATTCAACAATATTAATTTACCACAATCTTTTTTTTTTTGGTCAAGAATTTACCGCAATCTAAGAAACCGTTTTCGTTTCCAAAACTCTGTTGAAAGCTTAGGAAGCTCGACCATCTACAGCCTACACGAATTTAGAACTTTCAGGTATAACCTTTCTCCCAATATAAATCATATTAGATTGCTATATGATTTGACTATTGTCTATTGGTCGAAAATGTTAGAAAGTGAAACCAATTTTAGCATATGTTAATTGGATATAAGAAGCTTAACAGGCTTGCTTCCTGCTGTGTTTGATAACGGTTATAAAAGGATTCATTTTGTCATGCTTTCTTTGTTTCTCTCCACTGTTAGGCTTATAACATTCACGAAGCATGATTCGATTACACGATTAATTGGAAATTGTTTTCCTGACATTGCAGATGTTGTAGGGCAGATAAAGTTTGTCCAAGGTTCAAACTTTAATGACCCAATCATTTTCACGAAACATGGAGATGGCGACAATGAAGCGGAGCTCCCAGTCTGTTTGCAAGCTCTTGCTGGAAAACTTTCATGTTCCAAATCAGAGTAAGCCCATTCAACTTTACATCAAGAAACTGGACTTTTACGGTTTCACCTCAAAATAATTTCTCTGCTTCCTCTAGAAATTTGTGCTTACATTTTTCTAATCCTAATATTGATTCTGTTCACGATCCCATCATCGAAAAAATTGTCTGTTTTCTCTAAAGACTCGAGTTAGGTTTTGATTCAAGTATAGGTTTTTGGGATCATAACACTCAATGGGTATATTACTGGATTTAGACTCACCAAAGAATCCAGACTCAAGCTTTGTTTGTTATTGTTTTTATAATATAGGTGATGGTTGCCAATTTCAATCAGCTCTTTCAGAATGGACAGGGAAACACACGTGTCTAATATGTTTATAGGAGGAAACCAAATCGGTCGCTGGGATGGTAAGATAACTAATGCAGAACACTGTTTTGTTTTGTTTATGTTCTCAATGATTTTCACATTCTTCCTTTCTTCTTCACTAAACCAAGTCTTCTGATTTTCTTTGCTTAATAGCAATAACCAAACTACACAAAGTTGGTTACTCAGTCTGACAGTCCGCTTGCTAAAACTATGTACTCAAGGTGTTTGACGGTAGAGATCAAGTTATCTTCAAGTAAATGTACAACTACATGAACCCAACTGTGCTTAAACTTCACCCTACAAGCTGTAAGTGGACTGAGAGGAAAACACTGGGAGGCTTGACGATCTATGCAAGTGTTTTGTCATCTGAATCCAGAGCCGAGCAGAAGCAGCCAAGTGGAATAAAGAACTGTCTGTGTCTCTCTGTGTTCTATGGATTCAAGAGGACTTGCATACACTATAAGGTTGATGAGGAGAGTACGATTTCCTTAAAGTGGAAAAAGTATGATCCATATGTGAATGTCTGGATCATGCCACCAGTCAACCAATTGTATTTCTTCTCCTCTATTATCTTCTTGCAAGTCTATACGGACGCCATTCACTTTCTACTATTATTTTTGTTATTCTTTCTATTTGTTACTACTCTACTAAACGCTAATTAAACCTGCAATCTAATCTATGTGCATCATATATGGGATAAGAATGGTTTAAGACAGGTTTAAGAGTTCAATATTTCAGGTGGAGTATTGTCTCTACAGGTTGTAGTTCCCATCATCGATGTTTTTTTACTTCAGGTATCTCAGAATATTCCAGTGTGATGATAGTGATTTTATTATGACTGCATAATGAATACATCAGTTACATGAATGGCAAAAAAAAGAAGATAGAATAAAAATTTTAGAAGAAGCGTTTTTAAAACAGGACCGACTCTCACCAGACATATAATTGAGTTAAATCTCAATAAACCAAAAAGCTATTGATGTCAAAAACGAAGCTATTAAACCAAATAAAAAACTTTTAAAAAGTTAAATCATAAAAAACTGTGAACTGAAAAATTCTGATAAAATAAATATCTTAAAATTAAAAATATATTACATTATTTTCTTTTAAATAATCATTTTGTAATCTAATTAAGCATATTTTATACTATAATAATTAATTAAAAGCAATAAATATTTATCCGATTCAACTTCTGGTCTGGCTTTAAAAACATTAGTAGAAACTTATCATACAATTAGAAACAGGAAAACCATAAATATCAGATTTAAAAAATAAAGAGTGACAACATTCTGCTTAAATGAGAAACATGAAAAAAAAAAAAAAGTATACATCCAAAGGAATTCAATAACAAAAAGAATTATAATTAGACTATTTACAAATTATAACAAAAATCCAAGCAAGTTTTTTTTTAAGAAAAATGACAATACAAATCTATATTAGAAAAAAAGAAATACTTAATAGTATTGATAAAATACATAATAAATAAAAAAGAAAAAAACACATAAATTGCAAATAAACTCCTCGCACGCAAAATATGCAATGGAGATGAATCATATTTTATATAAACCAAAGTAGCTATTGTTGATAATCATTCAAAAACCCCTTTGTAACATGTTTTATTTAATTTTTATTGATTCTCTTTTACTTTAATTTTATTTAATATTCTATTTTGGCTTATTTAACTTATATATTAAATATGATTAATATTAATAAAATAGAAAAAATGACGATATTATTTAAAAAATGAAACCTCAGCTTACATTTCCAAATCAATCAAAGTGAAATAAAGAACTCTACTCTTTTTTTCTTTTTTTTTCATGCCTATTGGAATTCCAAAAGTACATTTTCTAAGTCTTATAGAAAGAAATACAATCTGGGTTGACATATAATGTGACTTGCCAGATATATTGGGTTATATGAGATTTCTATGTAAACTCCTAAATATACTTTGTTTTGTCCAAAATGATTGATTGAGTTATCAATGAAAAGTAACTAATAAAACAAAAAAGGAAAATGATTTAAGAAATAAAAACTAAAATATAGATGCTGCAAAATATAGTACATAAAAAATAATATTATTATTAATATTACTATTGCATTTATTCCCTAATGGAGAGAAAACTACAAAAACACAAAGACATCAATACTTGGCATAAAATTTAAATCAAATAAAATTGTCTTCATGTTTACATTTTATAAAAAAAATATTAAAATAACTCATAACGCAAAGAGAACCAGAACATATTTTTTCAATAATAAGAGTTTTAAAACACAAACACCAAAAAATAACATTTCTAATTAATAAGTTTAGATACATATAACAAATACAATTTTTTTGAAAAGAACCGAAAGTACTATCCGCTATAATTGTTTTTAACTGCAGCAAAAAAAAAACACAAACATAAGAATACATGTATATAACCCAAACAGATGTCCCATAAATATGGAGAAAATTAAAAATACAAGTAAAAATGATTTAAGAGGATGCTTAAATATGCAGAAATATTTCTAAAGTTTTTTTTGAACAAGACAACATTATATTAAAATAAAAAAGTGAAATACTATAAGGGAAAGTTGGATAAATATTTTAATTTTTTTAATAATTTAAAAAAAAATCCTATAAATATATATTTTATAATTTAAAAAC
>KE155136.1:163056-181113 GCA_000411075.1 Sisymbrium irio
TTAAAAACTATTTTAAGTATATATTTTTTAATTATTTAAAAATTATCCTATGTATATATTTTTTTAATTTAAAAACTATCATATGTATATATTTTTTATGAATATCTATATTTTGTATATATTAGAAATTTGGAAGATATTTATATCTCTATATCTGTTTTTTACATCTAATAATTTTTTTTTATTATCTTTAACCATGAACAAATTTAAATATATATATATCTATTCATATCTTTATTATTTATTTAAAAATTAATAGAATTCACCCACTTTTCATAAACTTTTTTGTGGTTAAATATTTACAAATTTTTATATTGCTATCTATAAATAATACTTTAAATCTTAAATAGGACTTTAAAAGAGAAAAAATATTTTTAAATTCATGTTTTCATTTACATTTTAATAATCAATTATCAATAATGATATGAATTTAGCCCGGCGCATGCGCTGGGGCAAGCAGTTTTTCTAGTTATAGTTAATTGGATAATGAATTCATTTGCGTGATTCAAAAGATGAAAACAAAATTTGATTTATACTTATTAGTTTCTGGATAAATCATTCTCCTTTGTGCTATAAACAACACATTTGATTCTCCGAAGTGTTTTCTATCTCTGATATATTGTTTTTACGTGTCCAAATGAAGTGGCGGACGTATATGCCAAAAAATTCAAAAAATTAACATTATACTAATACCATTTAAACCTATAATGTAAAGTTGTTATATGATTCGAAAGTAATACAACTTGAAATAAAAATATTTTGATCCATTAACAAATCGAACATAAGTTTAAATGAATTGGGGGAATATAGCGAACATACATCATACTTGACCGAAATTAAGTAAACATAATTTCTTATGTACACAAATGACATATTTATACAACTGATAAAGGATCTAGTGGCCGATCTTAGTAATACTTTTTTTTTTATCAAAATCTAAGAATAATGATATAATAAATTTATATTCATTAACTTGATATATTAATTTATGGAGGTGCGTTTGAGACACAAATTTAAAGGTATCAAAGAGTAACTTTTACTGATTATTACACTATATCTAATCAAATATTGATTAACCTAAGGGATGTTATATGACATCCTGTTGCTTTTCTTGGTCCACTATCGAAAGCACCTAAGCTTTTATAACATGTTTTTAGGTGAGTTAGATGTACCCCATCTTACTCAGCATTTGGATCCTGCAAAAACGACAATCGAACAATTTATCCATTTTATATATCTCAAATGACTTCTATATATCTCTTATAAATTTATTTACTCTCTAGTCTCTAGATGTCCATCCCAAAATATTATGAAAAGCATCTGCATAAGAATGATAACTGGGAGACAAATGATCCCAGGGGGATTTGACTACATTATTTTAAGGAAATTTCTCAACAGGTTCTCTTACAAGGGCATGGGTATTCACCAACCTTGCTTCCTTTGAAGGAGCTTAATGAAACCCGAGATCATATCTACTTTTTATATCCCTGTTATTACATAGTTGACACATACTTTATTCATGGTTTTTTTTTTCTTGTCAGATAAAGTCTGACTCGACAGTTACAATAAACACCATTCGAAGTAGCCATCTGAAGAAGCCTAATCACTCCTAGTGAAATTGTTATTCTAAGAAACAATTTACCGGGTTTGGAGATAACACAATGGTCGAAGACATCTTCAGCCCCAATACTCACTTTATATCTAACCAATATTTGCAATGGAATTGCATCAATCAGAAACGACTAAGTGGAAGATGATGAAGATGCTCTAGATTGTTGGATAGTATCTGATATATTATATTTTTCATGATTTTAAACTTATATATTTGATATATTTTAGTTTTAAATGTTGCATTTAGGCATCATTAAAAGTTTATATACATAAATTTGTCTATATCAGATGTTTGAATTGTTGTGTCAGAGTTTTGAGAGTATTTGGAGAATGTGAGTGGTGATGATATACATAAATTAAAAAGATATATCTCAAAAATTTATTCACATAATGTTATAAACTTTTATATGAACTTAACATTTTCATAAAAGTTATAGAAAATTGAGTTATTTTTTTCATTGAAATGGTTTCAAGTCACTCAGAGTTGTATACCGGAAATTATGATTAATATACTGAACAAATATATTTCCAGTGGTCTGTTCTAGCAAGTTATGAGAGCACTAACCGCTGTGATCGGTAGAGCGGCTTGGTCCCAGGGGCTCGTGTATGACTGAACCATTGAGAAAATTTAGTTTATGTTTATTTTCTCTTTTAGTCTCTAATGTGTGGGGAACTAATAAATAGGTATAGAGATATCTCTTTATCTTTTTGTAGATAAAAACTTATTTTAGAGATTTTCTTAAGTTTTATGAAATCTTTTCGTTTCTTTTTATTTGTTATCTTTACTTATCGTTTAATTATGCATATTTTAAGTTTGATAATGTGTGTTTTTTATGGAGATTAATGTGTAGTTATCTTATAAGCTTTTGGATTAGGTAGATTAGGATGATTAAATTTTTTTATTGTTGATAAATATTATATTTCAGCCAAAAATGTAATAATTGAAATAAACATTTCCTTATATATATATTTTTAAGAAATCTATTATGGAAGGTGAAATTAAATTTATTAAAATTTCATTAAACCACACAAAAATTGAAAAGAACGGTTCAATTGGAAATTGATATTCCTCTAAAGAGCAAATAAAATAATGGAAAAAGCTTAATTTCATTCGTCATTTTTCTTCTTCTGTATGCACGCATAGATTATATTAAACTTAAATACGGATATGTTACATAAGTGATAGGTTTAAATGTGATCTTTAGAGTTCTTCTGCCAATAAAGATAAGCGAACGGAATGTCTAGCTCGTAATGCCTTTCATGGTGTGCGTTTGAAAATATTTTCAATAAAGAAAATGGTTGAAGGAGTAGTTTTCTTTGAAACATAGAAAAATGATGAAAACGATCTATTCAAGACAAGAAATTTATCTCTCCCATACCGTGAGATGTAATTGATGCGGGCGGCATAGTTACGAGGAAGCTAGACTCTAGTGGTTGAGGACCCATATCGTGACAAAGATTATAGTGGTCTAGCTGATTGGGAAGAACTGACAAATCCAGTGGCAGAGAAGCCTTCAACGGCGACAATGGATCTAGATGTGGAGATGACGAAAATGTTGGACCTAAAACTTCTAGGAGGTCATCGTGAGGAAATTCGACACCAACTTTAGCGATGGTTTTGGTCTCCGTGCTTGAGAGAATGCCACTAGGGAGAAAAACCTTTTAGATGTAGAAGACTTATTTGTTTCATTCTACACTATTTGCACTCTGTAAAAGAGAAGAGAGAAGAACTGCAACCTTCCAATCATATACAGAAAAGATGGTAGAAGACTTAACATTTCTCGTATGAATGGTTTTTAATTACTTTGATGCCAACACGTGAATTGATGACCTTACACATCCTTAGTCACAAAATCAGTAAAAGATTATCAGTTTATAGGATTTATTTAGGTTCTTCTCCCACAATTAAAGGCTTCTATAAAGCCCAATGTTGTAACCAAAAGTTTGCCCAACCTAGGTCTCTATCATTTTCTTGGACAACCTGGTTTTCATATACGTATATTTCCATCCATATATTTTTTCTTAAGATATCAATACTTAAAGATTAATAAATTTCGAATTTCTTGACTTGTTGTTTCTTGGATCCGAGATAATAAGTAGGGTAAGTTAGATATTAAAAAGTTGATATAATGACTTAGCTTATCCTCGTCCAAGCCGACTTCTGTGTGGACGATATATAACGGAATCTGGTAATACCTATCCTAATATCGTTAGTACTTAAGCTCCTCAAGTTGGTGCCTATTGATTACAAACGCTTCATTTGGATAACAGAATCTCATGAGTGGTGTAGAAAATTATACGTAATTGTGTATTTGTGTTTAGACTTGTTAAGAATTTAAAATTTTGGATTTCCGGTTTAGTTAACGTTTAATAGTGTTTACCATTAAGAGTTAAAGGTATATAATTCACAAATTGAGTTTTAAAATTTCCAAACTATAAAATTTGAAAATGGAAACCAATTTGTTTTTAAAAAACTTACTAAACTTTTTATATAAGTCGAAAACACAAAATTTTGTGATATAAATATAATATTTAATCAAGGGTCACGTAAAAATGTCTTCAAATAAAAGATTTAGTTGAAAAAGAAAGACAAAGTCGACCAGGATATAGATAGCCTAGTAAATTTGTATGCTAATTTTCATCACTATCTGGATAAAAGATAAATCTAACATCGGATAACACTTATTTTGAAGAGAAAAAAAATGAATTACAAAAATGAACATGTACATTTGAATTAACTAAAAGCCTAGAACTACCGACTATAGACTTCAGCTTTTTTTCTTCCAATCAATTAAAAACGTTAATCGGTCTCCGGGATACTCTGTAACGCCGGTCTCCACGGCCTTTGGTGATCACTCGAGAGATTGGTGGCGAATCCAATTTGATCTCCACCGTCAAATAATAACTTAGAAAAAATCTCTTCTGCCGTCAAACCCTTCAAACTAATGTTTTTCATGAGATCTTCAAATTCCTTCTTCGTCATCTTTATTTTAATCTCTCTTCCTCCACAAGACGATGACGAACTCGATGACGTTTGGCTACTTGTTTCTCCGAGCAATTTCTCTCCGTCGTTGTTGTCCTCGTCGTGGAACACGGAAGATTTTCTTCTTCTTCTTCTCTCTGTCGTCTTTTTGTCTATGACACAGATGCAGTTTCCCATTTTATTTTATTTTATTTATCTGATCGATTGAGTTTGTTGAGATTCAGACCCAAGTGAGGATCTAAGTATTTATAGTGTTCCAAAGGAAAACGCTAGCCTTTTTTTATAGTCCTATTAAAGAAATGGATAAAAGGTTTTGAGGAAAGAGATTAGATTTTGTACGGCCATGTCGGGAGAGAGGACAAAGATTGATTTAGTCTTTACGTGGAATGTCTTTTTCAAAGTTACGTTGTAATTAGTTGACCAGAGGTATTTCATCCTCATCCACTCCTTGTAACTGATTTACTTCCAAAAAAAGAAAAAAATTGCCAACAACCCTTTAGCACTCGAAAATAATTGCATTATCTATGTCTTTTTTATATATATGAAATAATGGATAGCATTGTTCTACTTTCAAAAGACTATCATGATGGTATGCATAAACGGCTGTAAAATATTACAATATTAGATCCTAAATATAGTATTTGCTACAACATGATACACATTTAAATCATTGAACATGTCTTATAGTATTTTAGTATCCACTAGTTCTAATATATATACACACACGACTAGTTTGGAAACGAGTAGAATTTATTAGAGAAAATAATATTAGCTAATTGGTGAAGTTGATGGGAGTGGACTAAAATTTACTTATCGAAACAACAGTCTATTGTGTCGGCCGTGCGCTTCCAAAGACTAGCAATTAACTTCGAGCAATCGTTTATGTAGGTCTTATTTATTAATCAACTAAAATATACTTAATGATCATAGTATTTGTATCACAACCTAAATTCAATTCACAGTTTATGAATAAACTCTCAACTGTCGTTTTTATTTATCAGCGTTCTATTTGAAAATGTATATTTTATTTACATCTCTATAATTATCCATCGAGGCGTCAACAAAAGGTCGTCACGTAATTTTTAAATTGTTTTGAAAATTTAGATGGTCTTGTGTTGCAAAATATTAAAACCTAAAAGCCATTGGTTTGTATTCCGATTTCTTTTTAATTCTAACACATGTTCACATTAACAAAAAAAAAAGAATTGTACACACGAACGGCTTTTAAATGTTTAATTCTTTAACACATGTGTTATCTGTGTATTCCTGTAGCAAAAAAAAATGTTATATGAGAATGGTTTGGTAGCATATTTGTAAATGCTTTCAAATGGATTGTATATCATTTTAAATTTCATCATCATTACAGATTATAATTGTTATTTTATATTCATTTTGAACGTATAAATATATATCTTTACATGAAAATGTAATAAATTCTAAAAATTAATAAAAAGATAAAGAAATATTTTTTTAAAAAATACTATTTTTTCTTATATATATTATAATCCAAAATAATAACAATATATATATATTACAGTGAGTAACAACTAATTTTATAATATAGTAGTGAACAATGAAATAGCGTTCACGAGTAGTAAAAGTAAACTAATCACTGTTATTAAAGAGAAAGAATTGTTTGTCTCCTCTTTTGACTTGAAATATTTTTGTTTTCAAAAAGAAAGGATTGTGTGAATTGTGAAGCGTCGGCTACTGCAGTTGCATGGGAAGGGCATCACTTTTAACGTTTTTCTTATCTAACTGTTTATCTTTTTGTTTCATCATTTATCTCTATCATAATTCACGTGCACGAATTGTATATTAAATCTTAGTCACTGTACGTACGTTGATCTCTTGTTCTGTACGTATGGATGGAATCTGGTCAAAAGTATATATTACAAATTCCCACCAAGAAAAAGAAGAAACGAAACAAAAGAATCTGGTCAATCGTTTTTATCCAGATAAACATTAGAATACCAGTTGAAGGAATTATGAGATAAAAGTCTATTAAAACTGTACATTTCGGTTTCTTTTTCTTTTACCAAACTTAATTATATTGAAGAAAATTAATCTCATGATGCAGCAGTCCAAAAAAGATCTAAGAGCCTCTTTGACAAAAGCATCCAAAAGCATTTCCGACTCGAGGAATGAAATAAAAATTGATAGAAACAAAGGAAATACGAAAAACACATATAACATGTAGTACCCTTTGAATTCGTTAATGTCTCCTTTCGAGGTAAGGAGCGAGATGAGAACTTGAGCATCCGAATGAACATTCAACGCTCTCACTTTAAGGTCGATTGCAGCCGCTAGGGCTTCCGTAATCAGGGCAGAACCAAACAAAACCACACCTTGCCGATCCATGTCTCGTAGCTCCTGACTCTAATCCTGTAAGAACCACCCCATTCCACAGAACTATGTTTCAACCGACCATGCTGCATCAACAAACTGTGAATTCTTTTATTAGGCCCAAATTGAGTAACTGATGGCTTGGTTTTTAATGGGTCGAATTTAGACAACATTTCACAGTTAAATAAATGTGTAAGATTAGAGCCCGTTGTTATAATTGCTAATTTGCTACACGGTTTCTAAAAGATAATTCATTAGCTACAAGAAATTCAATAAAACATATACATACGAACGAAAAAGAAATTTCATGCTTACTAACGTATGTTTAATATTTATAAGCTAGGACTGGAACTTCGAGATTTTCATGTTTTATATTTTTACCCAATTTCATGACAATTCCAGTTTTAATATTTATATTCTTTTAGATTGAATTTTATCGCATTTAATCAAAAACATTCGGAATTGAGAGATCTTGAGATAGTTCTTCTTAGAATGCCTGAGATGCTAATGTGGACTCATGGATTTGGAAAAAAGCTATTCAGACCGAGGTTTTTGAGATGCTAATATAGCCTTCTTTATGCTTATGAGATTCAAAATGATAAGAATGCGATCTTATGGCTAAATAATTGGACATGTATGGATCGGTTTATTGATATAACCGGGAGCCGGGGACACGAGTTATTGGCATTCGCAAACAAGTTTCAGTTGCGGATGCTGCTAGTGAACAAGGATGGATCTTGAGAGAATACATAGATGCTTTCTTTAGATTTGTAGTAGTCCGAGCTATGACTGATCCTATATCAAACTCGATGTCTGATGCTGTCCTATAGAAACACAGAGGGGATGAGTACATAACTTGCATCTCATCAAAACACACATGGAAATTGATTTTTGACAAGTTGGCAAAACTACTATGTTTTTGCTAGTATGGTCTTCACAAGCAGGTCCGATGTTTTCTTTTATCATTTGGCTGGCAAGAAATGATAGATTATACACGGGTGTGTGTATGAGAAGATGGAGCCATAGTCAACCATGTCTTTTTTTTTTTGGTAAACGGGATGAACCTATGGATCATTTATATATATACATATATTTTTTACGTAAAATAAATCGTTATATCTTGCGTACCCGTATAAATGTCAATCTTTCATTTGGTCGGATTTATCGATATTGATCGTCTTTGAAGATCAATCACTCCTGTCTAGACATATCATTGGCTGTTTATCCAATGTAGTTGACAGTACGCTTATTAGGATGGTTTAAGAACACCTAAATGAGCATCGACACCAAAACAAGTCATCGCCACTATAAACATCTTGCTACGGCTATTGACAAAGCCACCAATTATCACATCTCCAGCCTCCGATATAAAAGAGACAGCAAGTATGCCACTCTTATGGATCGATGGATTCACCTTAGAAGCATCACCTCATAGCCTTGCTGTCTTTTTGCTCTGTTTCAAGTTCTGTTTTCAAATTTTAAAATTTTGATGCTTTACCTTAATACACAATTTCGCTCCACACAAGCATCGATCATCTATTTGTACTATCTGTACAATACATATAGTCCTTAATACATGGGATGGGAATGCGTATGTGTATATACTTATATCGAACAGTCGAATTCGAGTATTTATATAGAAGGTCATTATAATCATGGTTTATTGCTTCGTATTTGACACAAAAAGTTTAAGGTGCGGCAAGCTAACTTATTGCCTTTCTTATTATATCCAATCAATCAAATAACACATCAGTGAGTCATACGGATACGGAGGATGATTCACACATATTTCGTTGGATTCATGGCTAAAACGAAGAAGAAAATTTCATTATTAGTTTATGACGATATTATATATCAATCACATTCACATCGACAAAGGAGTATGGACATGTTACATGTTTATGAAATTATCGTTTAATCAATCGAAATATGAAAAGTGAAAACGATAGAGTTTGATTAATAAAATTAATTAATAAGAGCGCAAATAATTGAGACAAAATAAAAAGAAAGAAAAGACAACAATGAGGAGGCACACACCACATGTACACTTTGGTAATTTAGTTCGTCGGTCTCCATCGTCAGCCATTCACTCTCCAATCCAATCCATCAACACACTCGTCGAGTCCGGTCTTAATCTGACAAATATTGTTGGGTTCGGACTAGGCCACGTGTCAATCGTTGTAGGAAAGATAGTTGGACCGCTAGCAATGAGTGTAGACGTGTCGCACAGGTGAATTGTAACATGTCTTATGTGTTTCCCGTGCGGAGATGTTGATGTAGCCCCACCACAGTTATAGAGAGTCAAATAAAATAAGCCAATAATACATTTGTTTCGTCTATTGTTTCTTTTAAGTTGGCGTCATATATTGTGTGATTAATTTCTTTAAAACCGGCACAACCTGTTTTGACTGTTTCGAAGACATACAAAAATGTCCAAAACAGTATTCGGAGGAAAAAACACAAACAATTATTTATTATGCTTGACAGTATGCAAAGTCAAGCATTTACAATTTACGTATTTCTGCATTATGCCTTGCACGTACGAACAAATATGTATAACGCTTACCAAAAATTAAATGTCATTGTTTATCTCTGCTTTTTTTGTTATCGTAACAAAAGAAAATTCTGGAATTCGAGGCCATAGATCAGCTTGGGATCAATACCAACCTGTAAAACTATTCTGAACTAAAAGCTGTGTTTTTCTCTCCCTACCAATCTTTGAATCCGGTGCAGAGAGTCGTCCTTTTTTAGAGAATACATCGGATCAACAGAGCTACCTACATTTAGTTACTTCTCATTTTATTTTTCAGAAAATATAATTGGATATTAGCTCACTAGTTAAGGTATATAAAGATTATAACGCACCACGGAACGTCGGCAGCTAAAACTAAATTTTGTCAACAACTCATATGATTGAAAGTCACTTGGATGGTAGATTGGTAGATATAAGTCTGAACTTCTAGGCAGTTAAAGTCGAACTCATCAAAATTACAAGAAGTTACCGTGTCTGATGATTTGATGTGGACTATGTCATCTACTTTACTGCTTTTGAAAATAACTGAGTAAAACTAAACACAAAATGGTAACAGTACTCTCTTCACAATATATATATATGTATACTCACTCACACATGCTCACCATCCTCATCCTCGATGTTCAGTCATAACACAAAGCTATAAGAGTTCTTCAAACATATTGTAACCCCCAAAATATTATAATTCTCACTGCTAGGTGTATAACGATAATTTAGCGCATCAATCGAGTTATCGAGGCACATTTTCCTTCAGTTAAAAGACAAATATGAGGGGAGGTCAAAGATTAACAATTAGTCGGAGCGAGCGGTTTCTAGGGAATCATCATCAGTTCGGTGACAGCCACGTGGATGGAGAAACTGCCGTCGACTTGGAGCTTATGGAAGAGGATGTCTGGTCGGTGATCGAGGCTGATGAACCAACAGAAGAAAGCGGGTGGACCGCGCGCTCCCTCCAAAGGAACGGCGGTGAACGGAGACGTAACGGAGGCCGCGTATCTGGCCTGACCGATAACAGTGATAGCCGGAGGAAGAAACACGTGGCGACTTCAGCGCCGGTGAAAGTGCCTGATTGGAGCAAGATCCTGAAGGTGGCGCCTGTGGAATCGTTACATAACAATAATGACGGTGACGTGGCTGATGGTGATTGGGAGAGTGAGATGGTGCCGCCTCATGAATACGTGGCGCGTAGCCGTAATGGTGACGGTGGTTCGTCGGTATTTTTGGGCGTGGGGAGGACGTTAAAAGGAAGGGACATGAGACGGGTTAGAGACGCCGTGTGGCGCCAGACCGGGTTCGATGGTTAATTTAGGTAATTAATTTAATCACTAATACAGTACTATGAGTATATAAATATGATTTGTCCATAGAGTTGTAGTAATTTAACCACTATAAAATAATGTAATCATCATGTTAATAAAAAATTAAGACCATATACGTTACGGCTATTGCAAAAATCTACCGTACGTTATAAAACAAATTCAACGGTCTGTCTTACACTGTAATAACTTTTTTTTTTTTTTTTGAAAATTCACTGTAATAACTTTGATAATATAGAATAATGAAGATGGTTGAAAATGGAATATTTCCGGGGGAAAATCAAAACCGTTAATGACGGCGGAGCATTAATGGAAAAAACAAATATCTTCTTTCGTTCACAAAGATAGAAATAAACAAAATTTTGTGAGATCGGAAATTGCCAAAACTGTCAACTTGTTACATACTCGGATACATTTTCCCGATCGTTCTTATTCTTCCTGTAACCTAGAGCACAAGAAATTCAGAAAAAAAACCCTAAAATGGGTTGCTTCAGCAGCAAACACCGAACAATAACAGAGAGTGACGTCATCAATGGCAGCGTACAGAGCTCAATTCCGACAAATCAATTCCAAACTCATGTCTCTCGTGACGTCACCGAGCCACAGAAACCGACACCTCCACAAATTCCGACAACAACCCACACGAATCATCATCATCATCACCATCATCATCATCATCATCATCATAATCCACAACAAGAACAAGAACAAGAACTACAAGAATCAAAACCCGTTGATCAGCTAATCGAGAAGAAACAGGTGTTAACACCATTGAAACCCATCGCACTTCGAGAAACAGAGACAATTCTTGGCAAACCCTTTGAAGAAATCAAGAAATTCTACACGTTAGGTCACGAATTAGGTCGAGGGCAGTTCGGGATAATCTACACTTGCAAGGAGAATTCAACTGGAAACACGTACGCCTGTAAATCAATACTCAAGAGGAAGCTAATGAGGAAACAAGACAGAGACGATGTGAAGAAAGAGATTCAGATAATGCAGCATTTGTCCGGACAACAAAACATTGTCGAGATCAGAGGCGCTTACGAGGATAGACAGTCGATACATCTTGTGATGGAACTGTGTGGTGGGAGTGAGTTGTTCGATAGGATCATAGTTCAGGGGCATTACTCGGAGAGAGCAGCTGCTGGTGTTATTAGGTCGATACTGAACGTTGTGCAGATTTGTCATTTCATGGGTGTGATGCATCGTGATCTCAAGCCTGAGAATTTCTTGCTCGCTAGTAAAGATGAGGATGCTATGCTCAAAGCTACTGACTTTGGATTGTCTGTCTTCATCGAAGAAGGTGAGAATGCTATACAACTTCTTCTGGTTATAAGTTATATGCAAATGTTATATATTGTAGATATGTTTTGGATACGAGGATATAAGAATCTGATGCCATTTAGTTATGTTTCAGTACATAGTGGTGTGCTTCAAAACAGAGGTTTTGCTAAGTTTCGTGTGAATTTGGGAATGTGCGTAATTGCTTGCTTGACATATTGTCAAACTGTCAAGTTATGCCATTGTAGTTAGTTGATAATCTTGTGGTCATATGATTATATAGGATATAGAATTTTTCAGGAGTAATCTATATGTAACTCAAGAGTCTTGGTTTTAGTACATAGTGGTAAGCTTCAAAAACAGAGGCTTTGCAAGTTTTGTGTGAATTTCGGGAATGTGAGTAATTGTGTAGAACTGATGTATTGTTTTTCTTATCTGATTGTCAAGTTATGCCAGTTTAGTTAGTTGATCATCTTGTGTACATATGCTTGATTTGTTTGTTTCTAAATCGAAAACATAATCTACAGGGAAAGTGTACAGAGATATAGTTGGAAGCGCTTACTATGTTGCTCCTGAAGTATTAAGACGAAGTTATGGAAAGGAAATAGATATTTGGAGTGCAGGGATTATTCTATACATCTTGCTTTGTGGTGTGCCTCCTTTTTGGGCAGGTAATATAACGCGGAATTTTTATTTATTTATTTGGTTTATCCATTTAACCATGTAGTTCTATATTGTTTAATGTTTATGCTGTTACTGTTGTTACATTGTAGAAACTGAGAAGGAGATCTTTGATGACATTATAAAGGGGGAAATTGATTTTGAGAGTCAACCATGGCCCTCTATATCTGAGAGTGCTAAAGACCTTGTGAGGAAGATGCTCACTAAAGACCCCAAAAAACGTATTTCTGCGGCACAAGCTCTTGGTAAAATGTCCCCTTAGTCTATTCAAGATTAGCCTACTAACCAAAACATTAAGTGCAATTTTGTTTTTAACGTACTTGAAATGCTTTAGTAATCTCTTAACATAATCCTTGTGTTTTTTAGAACATCCTTGGATCGGAGGCGGACAAGCACCGGACAACCCTATTGATAGTGCTGTGTTATCTCGAATGAAGCAATTCCGAGCAATGAACAAGCTTAAGAAGCTAGCTCTTAAGGTTAAAAGATAAAAACTTCTCTTCTGGAAGTAAGCATTCTCTTCTTTTTTGCCCTGATCATTGGTTCTGTATTTTGATTTTGTTTTGCAGGTTATTGCAGAGAGTCTATCAGAAGAGGAAATTAAAGGTCTTAAAACTATGTTTGCAAATATGGATACAGATAAAAGTGGCACAATCACTTACGAAGAACTGAAAACCGGTCTGGCTAAACTTGGCTCTAAACTCTCGGAAGCTGAAGTTAAGCAACTCATGGAAGCTGTCAGTATCACCATCCTCTTTGACCCACTTCTGTTATTTCACATTCTTATCTAAACAAGCGGAACTATGAGAAGAGAAACCTTTATGTATAACTTTCAGGCTGATGTAGATGGTAATGGAACAATCGACTACATCGAGTTTATCTCAGCGACGATGCACAGATATCGATTGGATCGAGATGAGCATTTATTCAAAGCTTTCCAATACTTTGACAAAGACAACAGCGGGTAAGTAAGTTAAGTTTAGTCCCTTGAAATACATGATTAGAACTATTTTTAGCCACCAATGTGGATTTGTGTCACACAGGTTTATCACAATGGATGAGTTAGAGTCAGCCATGAAAGAGTATAGTATGGGAGATGAAGCTAGCATCAAAGAAGTCATAGCCGAAGTCGATACAGATAATGTAAGTTTCATTTTACATAACTAGTTAACGTTCCGAGACAATCATTGAACATTTTAAGGCCGATTTATGGAATATGGAAATAAACTCAATCTTGCGCAGGATGGAAGAATAAACTATGAAGAATTCTGTGCGATGATGAGAAGTGGTACCACGCAGCCACAACAAGGGAACTTTCTTCCAGTCCATTGACTGGTTAATGGATATAGCCTTCTCGTACTTGAACGAGGAATATAACATTAAATTAGATAGCCAAACATTTTACAAAGATATGTGAAGGAGTTGCAGGCCTAAACGGAGGAACTCTTTTACAAAGAGTAGTTGATCTTGAATGGAATCTTCATTTCCAAATTCAACTGAAAGTTTTTTCCAAGTGACTTCAATAAAAGAAATGAGCCACCTTTTTAGGTATCATCAACCACAAGCAATCCATAACCTGAATCTTGAGGTCCAAGCATCAAAACTCTCCAAACAAAACGATGGCTTTTGTGAGAATTTTCTGCTCCTTAATTTAACAGGAACTATCAAATTACCAAACGAGTACAAAACAAATATAATGATAAAAATGATATATAAAAGGCTTCGTAGATATACTATAACTGTGTACTCGATATATAAGCTATAGAAGAAACGCATTGGCATTTTTGCGTTCGCTACATACTTATTGTGAAATCACCAGTTGATTCAGTTAGACATAAATTCAATAGCACACCGTGCTAATAATCTTACACAAACACAACATAAAAAGTGCACATCACTATAGGCTATAGCTATGCACATACGTACATTTTGCGGATACACATTTAGTCAAAGTCAACATAGCATAATGATAATCTTACACAAATACATCAACTTGAAATCAAAAGGTTCATTATTTTTTTTTAAAGAAGTTATTAATTAATTTGTGATTTGTTTTTTCAGCTTCCATTAAGATTAGGGAGCCAAGGTTCCCGGAGGAAGTAGCCTGCATTCTTCAATCTCCCATTTTCATTGCTGAATTCGAATACAAATACAAATTCGGAGGAACTCACAGTGACGTCAAATTTGAATATGACCAGTTTCTTTGAAAGGAGGAGAGAATATGGAAACTAAAGGACAACATTGAGAGTTAACATTGACACCACCCAGTTTGTCTTTGATGCAATACCGTATTGCTAATACGAGATAGAATCCAAGTTCCAATCGTCAGCCTCAACGTCACACTTGTTAATCAGCAAGACACAAGCTTTAATTCTCAAGGATGTATGGAGCCAAGGATTCCGGAAGACGTAGCCCGCATTCTTCAATATCCCATTTTTCATTTAGGAGTCCGAACTCAAAGACTAATTCGGCAGAAGTCACAGTGGCTTCAAATTCGAATATGACCAGGTGCTTCTTTGAAGTTGGAGGCCATCCGAACCTTGATGTACAAGATCCAGAGTTAACAATAACACCATTCAGTTTGTTCTTGATGCGATGAGATATAGAAACATTCCTCCATTCACCAGCCTCAACGCCACCCTTGTTAACAAGGAGGACGCAAGCTTTAAATCTCCTCTTCTCTCGGGTTGTAGGAAAATGCGTAATAGATCCACTCGATTCCATTGACAGGGAACTCCATGTGGCTCGGTAAGGGAAATATGTAGGCACTTCTTCTCCGGGAAAAATTGTGCATCCTTTTGTAGATATCTTGATAATAATGTCTCTTGCTTCCTGATTCAGTTTGAAGCAGTTAACAAAGCCGAGCTCAATAAACTTTGTCTTGTAAAACAAGCAATCGAGTCTCTCGAGGGATTCACAACTGCCTGCATCGAGGAACTTTAATGAATCTGGAAGCTGTGGGAGCGAAACCAGTTTTGTGCATCCACTGATTACAAGTTTCTGTAGATGAGACATTTCCATGAACCATGGAGTAATTTCTTTTATTACCGTGTCGCTCAAGTGCAACTCCCTGATGCTGTCAAAACCACGTCGTGAACCACAAAAACGAGACCATGACCTGATTGATGACGGAATTTCTTCTATTGCAGTTCCATTGAGCCTTAAATATCTAATGTTTGTGGAAATCTCAGGAAAGCTTTTCAACAACGAGCAGCCAGTGAGATCAAGTTTGTCAAGAGATTTCATGTTGATATTCATCGGAAGGGCCTCTAGCTTTGAGCATCTTTCCAATTGCAGCATCGACAAATTATGAAGATCTCCAATAGAACAAGGGATCTCCACAAGAATTGAGCATCCGTCAAGATGCAACTCCACGAGATTAGTCAAATTCCCAATAGAAGCAGGGAGCTCCACAAGACTTGTGCAACTACTAAGACGCAAGTCCACAAGATTTGTCATATTTCCAACAGAAGATGGAAGTTTCACAAGGCTGGAACAACGACTAAGAGACAGTTCCTGGAGGTTGGTGGCAGTTGAGAGATCAGGAAGCTCCTTTAGATTGCTGGAATCCCTCAAATCCATCCACTTGAGATTTCTAATTGTCTGTAGAGAAAAAGAAAAACATCAGTAACAAAAAGAAAAACTACAGTTTTAAGTAAAACTGAAGTACAATGTCTTAAGAGAGAAATATATTTGTACTTACTTTAGTTCCTTCCCACAATTTCTCGAGGTTGCTAAAAAGCATGTTTATTTCCACAAGATACTCCGGATTAAAATTAGAAGGCAGAGATGTCATAGGACAAGAATCCCAATGCAAAAGTCTAAGATTTGGATGTCGATAGTTCAGACTTTCTAGTTCGTATGGAATGGGATTTCTAAGATCATCAGCATCGAGATATTCAGAATCGATTCTTAAGAATTGGACGTTGGACATTTTTTCAAAGGCTCCCTCACTTACTTTCGACTCTGTCCCCAACTCTGAAAGCTTCAAATCTATGCCTATAACACTTCCACTACCCTGAAAAAACGGAACCAAAAATACATAAGCAAATATGATTTGTTATCAAATTTTGTATGGAGAAATGTAGTGAAAGACTAATGTGAAAGACTTACTAGTGTATCATTACGTAGTACTCGGCATATATCTCTAGCATCAACCAAAAACTGACGTTCGTTAGGTGATTGTTTACGAACAATTTCTCTACCCAAAAGCACTAACAATTCATGCATCTCTACAAATCCCAACCAGTCGATGGATATGAGGGATTTCTCAGCTAACACACGAAGACGACGTTTCACACCAATGATATTCTCTGAAAGATACGCTTCCACTTTCTCGATCTTTTCAAGGTTGAAAAGGCAGGCTATATGAAGAAATAAAGCTTGATCGTCATCGGATAAGGCATCATAACTGAACTTTAAAATACTCTCTATATCTCCATCAAGTCTAGTTCTTAACCTTGGTAGTTCCTCTTCCCAATCTTGTTTGGACATTCCTTTGAAATAAGATCCCATAACTCTTAAACCCAGAGGGAGATTACCGGCAAGTCTTGTCACTTCAAAAGCAAAGTTCTCAAAACCGTCATATGGGGACTTTTGACCAAAAGCATTCATGCAGAAGATTTGAAGAGCCTCATCGTCAGGTGGAAAACCAACCTCGTAAATACGGTTAATCCCATGTGCCTTCAAAATATTCTTATCCTGTGTTGTGACGATAATCCGACTTCCAGGACCAAACCATTGAGTTTCTTTCACCATGGCATCCAGATGAACCAAATGGTCCACGTCATCAAGAACCGCAAGCACTCTCTTGTCTTTTAACCTGTCTTGCACAACTCCTAAATGATGAATCTTAATATCCTCCTGGATTATTATTTGGGACAAGAACTCCTTCTGTAACTTCAGTTTTGTACTATACTCATTATAACCAAGTCTTGGATAACGTCTTTTAATATCATCCATGAAGACACTAAGTTGGAAGTCATAAGAGTGTTTGGTAAATAGAACTCTAGCGATGGTGGTCTTACCAATTCCAGGAGGACCCCAAATCCCTATCATCCTCACTTCATTGGATTCTAGGCGTAACAACCGTTCCAGTTTTTTCATGTGAGCAGTCATCCCGACAAAGTTGACAAAATCACTTGATGGCACAGAATTAATTAGCTTGGTTGAAACATCAGTGGTGATTCTTTCGATCATGTCTGCTTCACTATCCCTAAAAATAGGAAAGATGAATAGTCATGATAAATTCACATAGGGTTTCCACTATATGAATTGTTTTTGGCTGGATATATATATATATA
>KE155137.1:8291-21170 GCA_000411075.1 Sisymbrium irio
CTGGTAGCATTGTCTACAGTTCCAAAAAAAAAGAATATAAGTTTTAAAAGCAGATTATAGAAGCTTAGTAAAAGAGAAAAAAAAAATAGAGAACTTACATGGAAGATTAGGAGATGCAACTATTCTAGCAAAGGAGGATAAAAAATCAACAATGAAAATTTCAGTTGAGAAGAATGAAAAAACATCGTCTAGAAAATATTCTTAGTCTGTTAGGTTTTTTTGTATGTCAATTGTTAAGTTTTGCTCATTTATATAGTTTAATATAATTTTGTCAAAAGGAAGTTAAGATTGTGAAAAAGGTAAATCTAATTTGAATCTCAAATTAATTATTATCAAAAGGAAAAAAAAAGAAGAAAACAAAAAAAAACAAAAAAAAGAGAAAAAAACCTGGAAAACAAAAAAAACAAAAAAGGAAAGAAAACGAGAAAACAAAAAAAGGAAAAAAAAGGCAAAGGGCGGCTTGCACTCCACGGGATACGAACTTGCCACAAGTTCATCAAACATATATGTCTTCAGCCACTACACCAAAAATAACTAATTAGGATTTTCTGCCCCTAAATTTATTATAATGTTTGGCGCCTAAAGCCCTTGTTTTATGGGTTTTAGCCCAAGGCCAGTCATGTGTACGTATAGGTTTCTCCATATATAGTGCATACACATCAAAAGTCTCTTTGTTTTTTTTTTCAACGTTAATGTTTAGTTTAACTGTGTGTTCAAATTGCTATGTAGGTGTGAGCATGTAGGTTCATGAGATGGAAACATCAAAATACAAAATCAACATGTTATCATGGCCCTCATCATGCTTTGGTACCTAATTGTTGGTGTTGCGAACATTTGCATCAATGTTAGTCAGGAAAAACTGGCCAAAGCTATTGCAACGAACAATGTAACCTAAGATCATACCTGAATGTAAATCCTTGATAAATCTATTGAATTATAAAACTTTTCCAAGCAGTCGATTTCATAATTATAGCTTGTAATATTGTGTGTTTTAGTAAAGATTTTTTTTTATAGTTATCCACTATTTAAGTTGAGGATATCAACTTAACTATTTGAAAATTTTCTGAACTATTAAAGACTATAATTCAAAAAGAAAAATGTATTACTTCAAAATATTTTTTATATTCATCTAAAGCTCTTCTCTATCAGTTTCACAATGATAGACTCATTTCATAATTGAACCCCGCCATCTGTTATGGAAGGTCCAACGAAATGTTCTATCTGCCTTATAAAAGTCAGGGATCAATAGAAAAAAAACAAATTTCTTTTAATTTTTTAATGTTTATATCAAAATAAACTCGAAATTCACTTGATGTATTACCAGAAAAATACTCATTTGATGTAAATCTTATTCTTTTTAGCTGAATATTATATTCTAATACAAAACTGACCACAATTCAAACCAACCACTGTATATTGTAAATTAACAATTTATACTTAGATTCCGATCAGCAATGACTGTTACTTTAGGCTTTACCGTTGACCATAAAGATTATGGTTTTTAATACTATGACTATTTATTAAAATATCTTTAAAATTTGATTGACTTTTGAAACTATGATTATTATTTCATTTATTAATAATTTTTTCTATAAAATGAAATTTATTTTAAAATCTTATTGGTATAACAAAGACAAAAGTTTCAAAATTATGATTTCATTTCGCTTTGCCTGCCTAGGACTTTCTTTGGTCCTATGACTTTTAATAATCTTGGGTCGGTTTTGCCAAATGATCAAGTAAAACTGAAGTTGGGAATCCTTCCATGGAAAACAACCAAAGAAACATTCATCAATGTATAAGATTTTTTTTTAACCAAGTGCTCTTGCTCTAGTGGTAAAGAGGCTCCAACTGGAGTTTCCATCTTGGGTTCGAGTCCACTTAGCCACCCAAACCACTTGAAATACTAATGTAAAAAAATATTTGAATCTCGTGGGATTAGTCTTGGAGTCTAGAAAGCCCTTGGGATCACCCACGATATAAAAAAAAAGATATAAGATTTTTTTCTATGTTATGTTGCCAAAGAAACAGAAAGTAATCTGAAAATTAAAAACAAAGACAGTTAGCTAGCAAGATACTACCTTATAACTTCTTTGCTTCATTAATTTTCATCTACTACCACCCACAAAGAAGAAGAATATGTATGAATCAGGAACAACTATTCCCCTAGCCAAACTTGTAAAAATTGGAAAGACAAGAAAACATGTTCTTGTAAGCAGGAGCCCTCACTTTATTATCCAAGAACCCGAAAATATCCTCTTTCCCATCACTAAAGGGGGCGGTATTCGTCTCCGACACAACCATCTTCCTCAACTCCTCTAACGCAGATTTCATTTCATGTAACTGAACCATATTCATCTCCTCCACTTGCCCTTCCCACCAATTGATCATCGACTGGCTCGCATTTGCTTTTCTCATCTCTGCCATCGCTTGACCCTTCTTCTTCTCTTCCTCTACCTCAGTCAAGATCTGCGTCCACTGCATATTCAGCTCGCTGCTAGGTGCAGCGTTTCCCTCCGGTTGCTGCGTCTGCGCTAAGGATAGGTTGTTTCGGGACAAGTAACGATCCAATACAGATTCAACACTGGGATGGCCGAAAGAGAAAGGCTTCTTGCCTGGAGAATACACGATGATCCCAATCTCTGCAGCACACAACGTGCAAAGCTCGCTAGCTTTCTTGAGAATGTGACTTGCCGATGGCTGTCTTTCATTATCTTAACCATGGGAATTTTCTGTCGTCCGATGCTCTCTTTCTTCTTCGACATTTTAGTTTTTATAGCGTGTTTTTAGTTGTTGGACAATTTGGTGAAGAGATTGTTTGTTTATATACAGGTTTCAGTTGGTATGGCATTATTATGAGATCAACTTGCATAGTTACTAATTTATTTTATATTTTTGTAACAGCAACTTTTTAATTATTCAGTTTTATTTTTTAATTATGTGGACAAATAGTAAAACTCTAGATTTGTGTAAGTTATACAAATCCTGGTTTGGTAATGCAATGATTTTTTCTTTTCTTTGTATTATTGTTTTGTGTATAAATGCATGATTTTCTTAATCACTGATTCAGTAATTGTTTATGTTCCACAAATGGATGCAAATCAAAACGTACACATACGTTGCATGTCAAAAGGGTGGTTAATGTTTTAATACAATTTTTTTTTCTTTCAGATGAACTGATCACTGTACACATGCAAATTAATGTAATACTCAGATAATAGTTGCGTTATTGCGCATGATTAATTATTATTTTTAAATTATATTTTTAGTTTACTTTTATAATTTGTATAAGTTGTTTATCATTTTTCAATTATTTTTACTTTTTATCTCATTATTTTATAAAAATTATTTTGATTGATGTATAGTTATAAATTTGGAGTTTTAAAATAAAATTAAGATCATTAAAATTTTAATTTACAAAAATAATTTTATTTATTTATTAACAATTAAGCTGATAATATTTGTTAGAACCAAATTAGTAGAAATATATTAGAATTAGTAAATTAAATTTAATATATATTTATTTTCGTTTTTTTAAAGTAAAGTGGGACAGATTAATTTTTAAATATTTTTTTAAAAATGTTTGGCAATACATATAACAGCTTAAAATAAATAAAAAATAAAAAAATTAAGAAATAATGTGGGAATGCCACATCAGAAAAAATATTATTAAATGTTTCTCCTTTAAACTTTTTAATTTTAAGTTTTAAATTATATTTTAAGTTTTATTTTTATAATTTGTATAATTTTTTTAACATTTTTCAATTATTTTCACTTTTTATCTCATTATTTTATAAAATTTATTTTTATTGATGTATAGTTATCAAAATTTTGAGTTTTAAAATAAAATTAAAATCATTAAAATTTAAATTTACAAAAAATAATTTTATTTATTTTTTAACAATTAAGTTAACAATATGTTTTAACAAAATTATTAGAAATATATTAGCTTTAGTAAATTGAATTTAATATATATTTATTTTCGTTTTTTNTTGTATAATTTTTTTAACATTTTTCAATTATTTTCACTTTTTATCTCATTATTTTATAAAATTTATTTTTATTGATGTATAGTTATCAAAATTTTGAGTTTTAAAATAAAATTAAAATCATTAAAATTTAAATTTACAAAAAATAATTTTATTTATTTTTTAACAATTAAGTTAACAATATGTTTTAACAAAATTATTAGAAATATATTAGCTTTAGTAAATTGAATTTAATATATATTTATTTTCGTTTTTTAAAATAAAGTGGGATCCATTAATTTTAAATATTTTTTAAAAAATGTTTGATAACCAGTATAACAGATTAAAATAAATAAATAAAAAGTTTAAAAAAATGTAAGAATGTTATATGAGCAAAAATGACATTAAATACTTTTCTTTTAATATATAGTAGATAGTAATATGCATATTTTCTTAGAACAAATTATTACAACAGTAGTTTGTCTCAAGTCATCTAGCTATTAATATATAAAAATACTTACGAATCTGAGACTGTCGTTCTATCATTAATACAAAATCAAATATGTCATTTTACCATCATTCTTATAACGAGCAAAGGTTCTTTCATGGTTAGGTTACACTTTATTTTTGTTAATTCTCTAGTAATATAATAATAAACATCATACTAGCTAGAATGGGCTGTAAAAGTGAAAAATCTGACACATTCATTCCACAGTAAATAACCACTTACACGTGGAACTACGGTGTATTATATCTATATGGGCTGTTAAAGTACAGAAAGACATGCATATGTCTGATATAAAAAAAAAAAAAAAAATTCAGAGTCAGCAGAAACGCGATTACCTAAAAAAATAGTTTGAAAGTAAGCGTCATGTTTTGTAAGAGCTAATTTTGATTTCAGAAGTATTATAGATTTTGTGATTTTGATTTCGAAAGCATAATGAAGTAGATAATTTAAAGCGTAAGAGTTTTCTTGGTGTACTTAACTAAAATAAAACAACTTTCACTTATTCAACAAAAAAAAAGAATATAAATCATTATTTTTGACTTCATTTTATTTGTTGTTTTCTCTGAAACCTGTAAAACCATTATAATTAACGTAACTCCGATCTTTTCACGTTGTTGTGGATTATTAGTCTATTCGTTTAATTACGTTATCTTTTTTGCATCATGATTGGTGGATCTTTATGATAAATAGATTAAACAATTATTTTTATTAATTAAGGATTAGAAATCATGTATTTATACATGAGAAAATAATACAGCACAAAAAAAACTCATTGCATTGCGGCAGCCAAACTAAGATTTTATAACATAACACAATTCTTTAGGATATTTTTATCTATCTACAAAATTAAAAACAAAATGAGTGATCCAAAGCTTGCTGTTACAAGAATATAAATAATTGTTTTAGATTTCGAATTTTTTCCTTCCCTATGAACGAACCTGTAAAAAATATCATAATATATAAAGGTAATTCCGATCCTTTCACCTTGTTGTAGATTATTATATTATTTTTTAATTACGTTAGTTTAATTTAATTTGCATAAAATGATACAATGATTATATCATAAAATGTGTATAATTTGCATCATTTTATGATATAATCATCATATCATTTTATGATACGACACTGATTTTTAACAATGAGTAAATCATGAGTAAATCATGCATTTATACACAAAACAATAATACAAGGAAAAATAAAATAAAAAATCGTTATTTTGCCAAAGCAAGATTTTATAACATACACAAATCCTTAGAATTTTATTATATATCTACAAAATTAAAAACAAACTGAGTAATTACAAGCTTTCTGTTACAAAAGTAAAAATAAATTGCCAACTATGCAAGTTGATCATAATAATGCCACCCACACTCAAACATGTATATAAACAAACAATTTCTCCACCAAATTCCAACAAAGGAAAACAACTAAAACCCCGCCATATAAAAAAACTATGACGTCGACGAAGAAAGAGAGCATGGGACGACAGAGAATTCCGATGGTTAAGATTAAGAAAGAGACTCACCGGCAAGTCACATTCTCAAAACGTCGAGCCGGTTTATTCAAGAAAGCTAGCGAGCTTTGCACGTTGTGTGGTGCAGAGATTGGGATCATCGTGTATTCTCCAGCCAAAAAGCCTTTCTCTTTTGGCCATCCCAGCGTCGAATCCGTACTGGACCGTTACTTGTCACGAAACAATTTGTCCTTAGCGCAAACGCAGAAACCACAGGGAGAAAATGCAGCGAGCAGCGATCTGAGTATGCGGTGGACTCAGATCTTGAGCGAGGTAGAGGAAGAGAAGAACAAGGGTCAAGCGATGGCAGAAATGAAAAAAGCGAGGCAGTCGATGACAAAATGGTGGGAAGGGCCAGTGGAGGAGATGAATATGGTTCAGTTACGGGAAATGAAATCTGCGCTAGAAGAGTTGAGGAGGATTGTTGTGTCAGAGACGAGTACGGTGCCGTTTAAGGAGGTGAAAGAGGATGTGTTCGGTTTCTTGGATAAAAATAACGTGACGGCTCCTTCTTACATGAACATGTCTACTGGTCTCTCTAATGTTCATAATGTTGGCTACGGAAATGGTTGTTTCTGATTGACACATGTTCTCTTTAGGGTAGTAGGAGAACGGAAAATGAAGCAGAGAAGATATCTTTCTGTTTCACACATTTGTTGTAAGCTAGTATCTAGCTAGCTGGTTATCTTTTTTTCCTCTGATTGTTTTTTCTTTCTTTGGCAACATAGAGAAATATTAATATTATCCGGTTAAGGTACTTTAATGGTAGATCATATGCTATAACCACAGATATATATAGCTTATAAAGCTATATATAATTAAGATTCTTAAGTGTAACGGATCAAGTTTCCACCGGACGGCAAAGGTTTAAGACTTTAAGCTGAGCTACGACTATTTCATAACTAAAACGTTGTCTTAATTATTTTTGTATATAGGTGCTAACCCATATGTAAAATTAAAGATGCAACATTTAAATGCTGTTCAGTTCTGATTTCTGAAGTTAATGAAAATAGTTTACTACATATTTAGTATTCATCTTCGAGAATATAAAGTTTTTAGAATTATTAAATATGAGAATTTAGGATTTTATACATTTAACTTTTACATATTGAAATTATTATTTTTATTGAAATTTATGTTCTAAGCAAATAACTAGAAAAGAAAACACGGACGATAGAAATGCAGCAGAAAGATAAGATGATCATTCATTTGTATTTAGGATGACCCGCATACCCACAACACTCTAATTTAATTTGTTAGTAAGAAACTGATAAGTCACTTTAATATACTTTTTTGTTAGTTGTGATTGTGAAGATTTTTTAGTAGTTCGTACTTGCATAATCTAAACACCCTCATACTAAAAGTCAAAAACTCATATTTCTTATCCCTGTTATATACTAAATAATGTCTCACATACTACAAAGAGTGTACTACAAAGAAGGTTTCCTCATCAATTTTTGTTCTCGAGAATTGTCATATATGCAGCATTCGTATATCAGTTATGATATCTAACTTTCGTGAAGAAAGTGTCGCTTGGGTAATTCATGTCGTTATTATTCACCATATCGTTGATCACCCTAGGGATAGGGATGATTCAGCTGTCGGATTAGGATGAAGATGAGACAGAACTTATACAGGCTATTCTTTGTTTGGTTGTCTACTTCTTTTGGCATATATGTAGGTTTATACTTAGAATACTATAATCCTGTACTACTTTGGTAATTTGCCTTTGGACATTTCCGTATGATATATCCTCCAGGATTCGGATTCGCTTCTTCTAATGATTTTCTTTTGTTCAAATAGAAAAAGCTTTGTCCTGGGCACACATTATTTCGAATTAGATCAATTAAATTAAAAGTAATGCTATTGTTAGGTTACAAAACTCCGCTGACTTTATGTTAACTTCTGCTTTTTACATATAGTTTAGACTAATTTAGGTATAAAATTACTCATAGATAACCTGAACTTGGACTAATCAGAAGGCTTTTTTTATCATCAAATGATTTTGAAAATTTGGCATTAATAAAGATCAAACATCATAAAAAACATAAATTTAACAAGAAAGTGAAGGCTCTTTACATGCATGTATTTTGGTCTTTAGAATACAACAGTTTTTCTTAGTCTTGCGAGTCCGGTTAATTCGGATCGATTCGATTTGGTTTTTCAGTTAGTTTGGTTTAAAAACTTTTCACCGAATTTATCCAAATAAAAAATCAGTTTAGATCGCTTTAGTTCTCGGTTACTTCGGTTAATAAAATCTTTATCGAACTAAACCGAAAATTTTAGATTTCGGTTAAATTTTTGTTAAATGTCGGTTTGATTTCAGTTAATTCAGTTAATTTTCGATTATTTCAGTTAAATTTGGTTAATTCAATTAATTTGGTTTGAAATTATAAATATAATTTGATTTAGTCTAGTTAAATTGTACCGAATCAGCTGATTTTTTTTAAATATATGGACCAATGAATCGGTAACCAAACCGAACCGAATCGAAAACTGAATTAATATTAAAAACCTACCGATTGGTTATAAACGATAACAGTACTCGACCCAAAAGCCGAAAATTTCGGTTTGATTCGTTT
This sequence comes from Sisymbrium irio, assembly GCA_000411075.1. Lineage (NCBI taxonomy): Eukaryota > Viridiplantae > Streptophyta > Magnoliopsida > Brassicales > Brassicaceae > Sisymbrium > Sisymbrium irio. The sequence continues at coordinate 16,860 of KE155137.1, forward strand.
CGGTAAAATTGTTTTGGTTTTTAACCGCATGACTAGTTTTGTCTATGAAAATGATTGTTCACTTCTTTCTGATTCAAAGATTTTTTTTTGTTAACAGTAGAGGAATAATTAAATTAAATAACATAGATGCTAGCTAGTATCTTAGTTGTTGTTTTCTCTTTTTAAGATTATTTTTGTTAACTGAGCACTATCTACAGTTTTCTGTACCACAGTTATCGAGGTGCTGTTTAGGCTAATGTTTTCCGATGCCGGTGGAACTTCAGCTTGCAAGCTGGTGTCGACTCCTCTTCTCTCCTGTTGAGAAGTAAACTTGATTTTGGATTAAATTAAGGTTTATGATAAGAAGACCCAAATCCAAGTTTTAGAAAGTGTCTAGAAAATATCTTATCACCTCCACCTCTTTAAAATGATCTAGAGAATTGTAGAATATAAGAATTAAGAAAAAAATCTAGATATTATGTAATATAATAATTTAAGAATTCTCTCGATTTAGGATTAAAATAAGTTAGATATTTTGTAATGTGGACGATATAAATACCTCATATCCCTCTCTCATTTGTAATCAAGAAGTTTTAAGAGAAGTTGTGAGTTGATCTAAGTGATCATCTAAGAAATAAAAGGTTTTGTTCTTCCCAATTCTCTTTTGTCTCCTAAATTCTTAAACACTTTCGCCATAATTCTCTTTCATAAGTTTTTCATTCCAACAAAGTAGTATCAGAGCTAGAAGATTCTCTTAAAGATGTCAAACAATAGTGTTCCCTTACAAGTTCCAATGCTCACAAAGAGCAACTATGACAATTGGAGTTTAAGAATGGTGGCTATCCTAGGAGCACATGATGTGTGGGAGATAGTCCAGAAAGGCTTCAGTGAATCGGAGAATGATGGTGGTTTATCTCAAACTCAAAAGGATAGTTTGAGAGACTCAAGGAAGAGAGACAACAAGGCTCTCTGTCTAATCCATCAAGGGTTAGATGAAGAAACTTTCAAGAAGGTCGCAGGAGCAAAGTCAGCCAAACAAGCATGGGAGAAGCTTCAAACCTCTTACAAAGGAGCAGAGCAAGTCAAAAAGGTACACCTTCAAACTCTAAGAGGAGAATTTGAAGCATTGCAAATGAAGGAAGGTGAACTCATCTCTGACTACTTCTCAAGAGTATTAATGGTCACTAATAACCTTAAAAGAAACTGTGAGAAGTTAGATGAGGTCAGAATCATGGAGAAAGTTCTTAGATCGTTAGATCCAAAATTTGAGCATATTGTCACTGTGATCGAAGAAACAAAAGACTTGGAGACAATGACAATTGAGCAAATTCTTGGATCACTACAAGCTTATGAAGAAAAGAAGAGGAAGAAGGAAGACATTGCAGAACAAGTACTCAAGTTGTGGATCGATACTAAATAAAAAAGAGGCCAAACTCATCAAAGACATGGTGGTGGTCAAATGAGAGGAAGAGGCCGTGGTTATCTACATGGACGTGGTAGGCCCTATGAAGATCACACCAGCAAAAGAGGAGCAAGCTCATCAAGATCGTGGAAGAGGAAGTCCAAAATCAAGGTATGATAAGTCAAGTACTAAATGCTACACTTGTGGAAAATTTGGACATTATGCTTCCGAGTGTAGAACTCTGAACAACAATAAAGTTGAAGAGAGGTTCAACTACATTGAAGAAAGGAGTAAAGATGATGATATGCTATTGATGGCCTACAAGAAGGATGAACCAGAGGAAGTTCACAAGTGGTACCTCGATAGCGGTGCAAATAATCATATGTGCGTTAAAAGAAGCCTGTTTGTGGAGCTCGATGAATCGGTGAAAGCAAATGTGGCTTTAGGAGATGAATCAAAGATGGAGGTGAAAGGTAAAGGAAATATTATCATCCGACTGAAGAATGGAGATCATCAACTCATTTCCAATGTCTACTACATTCCAAGCATGAAGACCAACATTTTGAGCCTAGGACAACTCTTAGAGAAAGGTTATGATATTCATTTGAAGGACAATAACCTTTCTATAAGAGATCATGAAGACAACCTCATCACTAAGGTGCCAATGAAAAGGAATAGAATGTTTGTCCTAAACATTCAAAATGACATTGCACAATGTCTCAAGATATGTTACAAGGAGGAGTCTTGGCTTTGTCATCTTCGGTTTGGGCATCTTAATTTTGGAGGCTTAAAGGTACTTTCCAATAAAGAACTGGTGAGAGGATTTCCTTGCATCAATCATCCAAATCAAGTCTGTGAAGGGTGTTTACTTGGAAAGCAATTCAAAATGAACTTTCCAAATGAGTCAGAGACAAGAGCACGGAAGCCATTGGAATTCATACATACAGATGTATGTGGCCCGATCAAACCAAGTTCACTTGGTAAGAGTAACTATTTCCTTCTCTTTATTGATGATTTATCAAGAAAGACATGGTTTTACTTTTTTAAAGAAAAATTAGAAGTATTTGAAAACTTCAAAAAATTCAAAGCCCATGTTGAGAAGGAAAGTGGCCTTATGATCAAAGTCATGAGATCTGATCGAAGAGGAGAGTTCATGTCCAAAGATTTCCTAAAGTATTGTGAAGATAATGGCATTAGAAGACAATTGGCGGTGCCTAGATCCCCTCAACAAAATGGAGTAGCGGAAAGGAAGAATATAACAATCCTTGAATGGCAAGAAGCATGCTCAAAAGTAAGAAGCTACCAAAAGAGTTTTGGGCAGAAGCAGTTGCGTGTGCGGTTTATCTATTAAACCAATCTCCAACAAAAAGTGTTTTGGGAAAAACACCACAAGAAGCTTGGAGTGGAAGGAAGCCTGGTGTCTCACACCTAAGAGTCTTTGGAAGTCTAGCTCATGCTCATGTTCCAGATGAAAAGCGAAGCAAACTAGATGATAAAAGTGAGAAGTACATCTTCATTGGGTATGACGCCAGGTCCAAAGGATACAAAATCTACAATCCTGAAACAAATAAGACAATTCTTAGTCGGAATGTCATCTTTGATGAAGAAGGATAATGGGATTGGAGTTCAAATAATGAAGACTATAACTTTTTCCACTCTTTGAAGAAGATACCTTGGAGAAACCAGAACAGGATGAAGTCACACCACCAACTTCACCAACCCCGGTTCCACAAGAAGAAGAAAGCTCAAGTGAAAGAACTCCACGGTTTAGAAGCCTGCAAGACATTTACGAGGTAACCTAAAATCAAGACAATCTTACCTTCTTTTGTCTATTTGCAGATTGCGAGCCCATGAATTTCCAAGAAGCTATTGAGAAGAAGACATGGAGAAATGCAATGGATGAAGAAATCAAGGCAATACAGAAGAATGATACATGGGAGTTAGCTTCACTTCCTAATGGGCATAAGGCAATTGGTGTAAAGTGGGTCTACAAGATGAAGAAGAACTCTAAAGGAGAAGTTGAAAGATATAATGCAAGATTAGTGGCGAAGGGATATATTCAAAGAGCTGGAATCGACTATGATGAGGTATTTGCTCCTGTTGCTCGTCTTGAAACTGTTAGATTAATCATTTTATTGGCAGCTCAAAAGAATTGGAAGATACATCAAATTGATGTTAAATCAGCCTTCTTAAATGGAGAAATTGAGGAAGAAGTTTACATTGATCAACCAAAAGGCTACATAATCAAAGGAGAAGAAGATAAAGTATTGAGGTTGAAGAAGGCACTTTATGGGCGAAAACAAGCACCGAGAGCATGGAACACTCGGATTGATAAGTATTTCAAGGAGAAGAACTTTATCAAGTGTCCATATGAGCATGCACTCTATATCAAAACAAAAAAAATGATATATTGATTGCATGCTTGTATGTATATGAATTGATATTCACAGGAAACAATCCAAGAATGTTTGAAGATTTCAAGATGGAGATGACGAGAGAGTTCGAGATGACCGATATTGGATTGAAGACTTACTACCTTGGAATTGAAGTGAAGCAAGAAGAAACAGGAATCTTCATCACTAAAGAGGTACTTAAGAAGTTTAAGATGGATGACTCTAATCTAGTTTGCACACCTATGGAATGTGGAGTCAAGCTGTCAAAACAAGAAGGAGAGAGTGTGGATCCAACACTCTTTAAAAGCTTTTTTGGAAGCTTACGTTATCTGACCTGCATAAGACCAGACATCCTATATGCAGTTGGAGTTGTTAGTCGATACATGGAGCACCCAACAACAACTCACTTCAAGGCAGCAAAGAGGATCCTTCGCTATATCAAAGGTACAATAAACTTTGGTCTGTACTATTCTGTTTCTGATGATTACAAACTTTTTGGATATAGCGATAGCGACTGGGGTGGAGATATAGATGACC
>KE155140.1:0-16911 GCA_000411075.1 Sisymbrium irio
TTAGCAATACGTTTTTTTGGGTCAAATTGATACTTTGGGTTTCTCTTTAATACGCTTTAGAATGCTATATGATTATTTTTTTGGGTGAAAGTGTTATATGCTGTTTGGCTAATTTTCACAATAGCAAATTCATCAGTTGAACTCAAGGTCCTTTGAGAAAATTATCAAATACATCAAAAATGTATTACATATACTTATAATAACTTAATTTCCACACACACAGAATTAAAAACATAAATTAAGCTGCAACTAAACATAAATAAAAACTTGGGAGGGTGAAGAAAATAGAACAAAAGGTACAATAAGGGTAAATGAGGTTTCCACTATAAAAATCAAAAACCAGTAGAATTATTTTCCAACTTTGCCCATTTAACCAAAGTCTTCAGAAACGTCTTCACCTGCAAATCACAAGTTAAACGCAAATTAAACACATATTAAAAAAACATTATGTATCACATCGTATAACATATTGATTAGCTTCTATTAACCTCATTTGAAGAAAATTTTAAATGGTTTACCTCAGATGGGTCTCTAAGAGAGTAAAACGCATTACTTTCTTTAGGTATAGACGATACCAAGATGCCAAAACCTCGGTCCCCATTTCGAAGTACCTGCAAGATTCATTTTGTTGTTTCGTTCAGATGTTTTGATTAAACATATCATTAATTGGATTAAATGGAAGTAGTGGAACCATTAGTTAGATATACCTTGAATGCATCTTCATCAGTTGTGTCATCACCAATGTAAATAGGAAGCAAATCGTCTTTGTTGCTTAGTCCTAAGAAGATTTGATCAATTTACGAATTTAGTAAAACAACCATTAGTTTCTTCTGAAATTAATGAAATGAGATTTTATAATGTACTATACCAAGAGATTCTAATAGAAACTCGACCGCTCTTCCTTTGTTCCAGTCTATCACAGGACGGACCTCTAAGACCTATAAAACCACATAATTTATCGTTAATTTCTAGAATTTAAGTCAAAATTTCATTCGAAACATTGATAATTACAATTTACAAGTATATATCTAACCTTTCTCCCATGAGATAGACGCAAACGAGGGTATTGTTTTAAGTGGTCATGAACGCGTTGAGCAATGATTGGCCAATCCTACAGAAACACAAACATTTTTGTTTCAAATCTATCAAAGCCTAAAGCAAAAGATCCCCAAATGTGGTTTTTTTGTTAATTAACTATCTAACCTTCTCATCAACGTTACGGTAATGTACAGATGCACAGAACTTGTGATTCTCTACTTTTGCACCTTTGATATCTTTCATTTTCTCAACAAGGGTTCTAAAAACCTCGTCGATTACTGGTATGAATTCTCTAGCGGGCTGAAACAGATTCAACTCCTTTCCCTAATAAACCCCAACAAAATGTTTTAAGAAAAAAATGTTTTTAAGAAGTTTACCAAAAAAATGTTTTAATAAAACAAAAGACGAAAAAAAAAACACTTGACTTGATCATCACTTAAAGGTGAACAGAGCTAATAGGTAATGAATTTTTACCTGTTGGTCAATCGATTTGAAAGAATTCGGATCATTAGAAGAAGTCATTATGTCCATTCCATGACTACCCGCGTAGTAAAGTTCAGTTAATCCTACCAACTGATAAACCTGAAACACAAAAACTATATCAATTTTACTATTTACAGTTTAGGTTTTACGGTTTTAGGATTTTACCTTGTCACGGCTTCTACCGCTAATTATTGCGGTTGGGAAGTAACACGCTACATCTTTAACTGCAGCACGCATCTGAGAGACCAAAAAAAGTAAATCTTTTGAGCAGTTGATGAAAAAAAATAAACAAAACAGAACGTAGTAAGGTAATTATTAACAAAAGATTTTCTAGTTTTTTTTTACCGCGTCGGACATAATGGCACGATCAGGATCATCAACTATTGGTGAAAGAGTCCCATCATAATCTAGAAATATAGCTATCTTCTTGTTCTTTGCTTGAGCTACAATATGCGCAAAGGAGCTAATCGCGGAAGGATACTTGAGCTGGTTTCAGAGTTTCAAGAACATGGTGAGGATAACAAAATTGAAAAAATTAAAAGAAACACGTTAGATGATAATTATTAATAGTTACCATCCAAGCACGTTGAGCAAAATCATCTTCTGGAGCAACTTCGACATTGAAGTCTTTAACTAACTTCTTACGCGGTGGAGAAGATGAAATCATTGCATCTAACCAACCATTGGATCTAACATCGTCCAGTTTAGCAGGTTTCTTCCATGGAGTCATCATGAATCTACCAGAATTAGATATCAATTTGGATGATGATGATGATGATACGCCGCCGAGTCTTGATTTGTTGTTAGCTGGTGGTGTAGGATCTTTGTGACCAGAGGATGTGTGGTTTGAGTTTGAATCCATTAATAAAAGTAAAAAAAGAACTCTAAAACAGTGCTTTCGATGCAAACCAACAACTTTCTTTCAGTTTCTTGTATTTGGAAAAACTTTTATCCAACTCGTTTGTCTATGAAAAACCACCTCTTCATTGTTTTCTTGTCACTGCTTGTTGGTGAAAGCTCCATTAAACGAAGCTTTCTTGAAAACTAATGATGAACAGAACAAAAGAATTGTGTAAAAAAAAAACAGAACAAAAGAACACAAATCAGAACTAAAAGTTTATTTATTTTTCTTTATTCTGTTATTGATTATGTTTTGTGTACCTTATCATAAGAAAAATCCTCGTCGTCTCTTTGATATACTTTCGGATTCAATCAGAAGATAACCTGTATAATCAGAAAACGTGTTATTCATGATGTAAGAACTGATCTCTTGATGCTTTGTTTGAAAATTTAATAAAACTTCAATTTTTTTGAGGTTAATGACTCTTTAAAAGAAAATGAATAAAAAAGATATAGGACATTAGAGATCAGTCAAAGGAAGTGAAATTTGATGCTTTTTTTCCCCTTAAAAGTTTGAGTAACAATCAAATCATCATGTTATTATATGCTAATAAAGAAAAAAAGAGAGACCAGTGACTTTGTCAACTACCGGAAATGTCAACATCTTTTTAGATTAAATTTATATGTTAGGTTTAAGTAACTGAACACCGACAAAACTTCTAAAACATCACTCGAGAAAACTCGACAAATCACACGTATGACTAACTAAATCAATAAAGTACAAAGTTAAATCTAGCACGTTAATAAACTCCAGTTTTTTGCGGAATTTAACACTTTGCATACTACTATTATTTTTTCTTCAGATCCAAACGAAAAAAAAAAATGGTCGATACGGCAAATTTGGGGCGCAGAGTTCTAGGTGTACGGACAAAACTGCGTGCGTTTAATCGCCAAGTACGACGTATTTTTTTTTTTCTAAATAAACTGTGAAATGTCTGTTTTCGCAGAAACCAATATTGTAATGTACGAGGAAACAAAAACGGATCTAGAAATACAGAGATCGAGTAAAGAAAATGAAAACAACACCATTTTTTAAGGGTTTTCATAAATTAAAACGTATTATGAAAGAAAAAATCTGAGTTAGTTGTTTTTGTCAAAAAAAACAAGTGAGGTAGATCCACAATGATTTATAGACCCCAAAGAAGAAGATAAAAAAGATTAAACGATCCAGAAACTGCAATAACTTAACCAGAAAAATATTCGAAATTAATTCAAACCTGGTTCAAACGAGGTCGAAAGGACGGGGGAAATGAAAAAGAAGGAAATATCTGGAAGGATGAAATTTTTTGTTTTTGTTTCCTCTGCTAGACGAAATTAGTCTAGTTCCCAAAGATCGTAATTATACAATACGAAGAAATGAGATTTTGGGAATTTTCTTTTACTTAGTTGTAAGAACCTTGACTAGGAGAGAGTGGAGAATGTAGGAGGAAGAGGAGGAACAGGAGGAAGGGGAGAAGACGAAAGTGGAGGGTCTTTGGTATTTATAGACTTTCTTTGGTTTGGTTTAAGACTCTTAAGAAGTCTATAGAGAGATAGAGAGAGACGTGATTAACAAGGTTATCACGAGTTTGTTTTTCATTTTGTAAAACACCATCCATGTTGGGTTTAATGACGAAATATGCCATTTGTTTTTTTAATGGCACGACTAATAATAAATACGTTATGAGTTTTAATTTTAATAAAGTATTTGTATATAGTATTTACTTTTAATGTATAAAGTAAGAAAGTGATGAGTTTGTGATTAGTCATACTCGTTTTTTTCAAGTCTTCGTTATTTTATTTGACGAAAACGATTTCGGTCTGGTATTTGATAAAAAAATAAATAAGATAAGGTTTTCTTTCATATAGAAGAATTTAGTGGACCTTCGTATCATACAAATTATATGGTAGGTTGCTATTCGCTAATTTGGTTGAAAGCCTTAACGTCGTATATCTTAGTTTTATACTGCTAATTAGGGTACTAGAATTTAGCACCAAATGACTCAAAAAATTTGGATGAATAATAAAATGTTGATTTAACCCACTACCAGTTTAGCCAAACTTTTTTATCGTAGTTTGGTTAAGGTTCACCAACACTATTTCGATCATTTATTCTATTGTTAATTTTATTATGATTTTGTGATAATGGTTTTATTAAAACTCAATAAAGAATTAGAAATTACAAAAGAGATCGGTTAAAAAGCTAGGTTAAATTGGAAATAGAGGACAAGCACCGGAACATAGTTTTTCGGTGTTCCACCACATCACCACCACCGATCCAATTTAAACCAAATCCTGAAGAAAAAAAATATCATGAAAAGCTTAAGAGTAACCACTAGCGACAAATTTGAATAAGGAAAAAAAACATATCACTCAACATCTATCGAATGTGATTATAGGAAAATCCATCGACAATGAAAAAAAAACTTTAACATGCTTTACTATTGTTAAAGTGTAATCACCACCACAAAAAATATTATTTAATTAGTATATAAATATTAACATATCTACATCCAGATAATAATTTTATAAATTTTATACTACAGCTCCAATTAATTTATGCCAAATAATTTATATATTCTGAAATTTCAGGATTCAATCTGTGTTTTGGACTCAGAATGCCAAAAATGTTACTCAAACGGAGCATTAAAAAATGTTTTTAATGTTTGTGAAAAATAGTTTATAGTATGAATCAGAAAACTAATTCTTAACATGGAAACCAAAAAAAAAAATTGACGGTTAATACTTTTTACTAAATAAGTTTGCTATGTTTCATTTCGAATAGAAAAATACGACAATAACGCGAGAAAGGCAGTGCCCATATCTCCCCTAACTGCTCTTGAGCGATGAGAAGGGTGATTCTTTCACCAGTCTTTTGTTCTTCTTCTATTTTCACAGGATATCATTAAATTCTTGTGTATATATGTTTTCAATAATGTTTTCTTCACAATTTCTCTCACAACATTTTCTGTGTATGGTTTTTTCTCAATAATTGGGAAGATTCCAAGATCTTTTCATGGCGATTTGACTCCATTTCAATTCACCATTTCAATATCCGACGTGGATTTGATGGCCATGATCGACGACAAAAAAACCGTTATAGTTGGGTTAAATCTAGACTCAAGTGGTAATGAACTCATCCTAACCGCTTTACTTTGGAAACAATTGCCATGGAAACCATCTTGGAAATGGTGTGTCGAAGATGATGAGATACAAGGTGATGGAGAATCTCAAATTTGGCTTCACATTTGGAATCAAGATTGGGAGTGGGCACGGTGATTCAAACATAATGTCATTTGATGCTTTCTGAGATCACAACCCAATATTTTAATTGGTTTTTCATCCGAAAGGTAATAACCAATATTGAAGAAATAAATTTTTTAGTGTATGGCGATGTTTTTAGAATTGTTGAAGATTGGCAGTTTCAGTTTTTATATCTCTGGAGAGAATCAGTATATTGGATTCTTCCTCAAAAAACATCTATAGATCCAAATTGGATTTTGGCTAATGTTACACAACAAAGAAACAAGCGATGATGGGTCTGGAGTTTCATTGAATGGATGATAACCAATTCTCAAGATCTCAATAGAAAAAACAGAATAAATATTATGTTATCATGTAAGAATGTTCAAAAAAAGTTTCTTCATATTTATTTTTTATGTTGTATTGTTTTCTCATATTCTTATATCTCCATTTAGTTATATTCGTCTTATTTTATGTATTTTTTATATCTCTATATTTTATGTTAATAAATTAGATATTATAAAAAAAATATGTACGACCATGCAGAAACGGTAACTTGGTAAGAGATAGAAGGAAATGCATGGATTTTCATTAAAACGAAAGTTACTTTTCATCAATTTCCATCTAATCATGCTCATTCTCTATCTAAAGCCCTGTGTGATCTTTTCATCCCATGGAGAAAATATTTTCTTCTTTTTACTTCCATCAAGTCATCAATAATTAATTAAGCTACTTAACAAATTTTATTCCAATTTATCCAAGTTTACCTCACTTCTATGTTAGTTCCCTGATTCACCCTTCCTTTACATATATTACATATCTTTTAATAAATAGTTTTTTAATACGTAACAGAAAAATAAAAACTTTCAGATGATTTGTCTTTAATCTTTATTATAGCGTGGAATCCTTGTTGTAATCAATGTTCAAAGTTTAACTTTTTTAAAACCTGTGTGCATTAAGTATAAGTGTATAACTATAGGACATTGGTTTACCCATGTACAAGCTGGTCATTTCCGTACACGTGACAACGAGTCAATAAAGACTAGATAATTAAGCTTATGTGACACGTGTTAACGTGTAATATTGACGCGACCACTTGATAATTAGGCCTTCGATGGGCCCTTCATACTATAAAAGGTTTCAAAGGAAATGGTTTTTTCCTGTTCACTTTTGTCTTTTTATGTTCACTTTTGTCTTAAAATGCCTTTCAATTACATAAAGATTTGTCTTCCACTAAATATTTTTAATCTGATATATATTTTTTGGTATAAGTTTTAATCTGATATATATATATATATCAAGTAAAAAAATCTGCATATATATTTAACCGCCCATTTTATCTACTTTAATATTTATATTATATACTTTTTGCATATATGTAAACAGATATATTATTTTTTTTGTAAAAGAAGCAAATATTATTATATAAAGCTTAAATAAATAGTATACAGAATAAGGAAAACATGTTATATTTCGGTGCCATTTACCGATTTTGTAGATAAATAACAACCAAATATAAATACTTTTTGCATATATGTAAACAGATATATTATTTTTTTTGAAAAAGAAGCAAATATTATTATATAAAGCTTAAATAAATAGTATACAGAATAAGGAAAACATGTTATATTTCGGTGCCATTAACCGATTTTGTAGATAAATAACAACCAAGGTATGGTTAAATTAGTGATAAATTGAATTTGTGGTGGATGATTTTTTTGGATACGTGCTAAAATGTTTAGGTGGGCTTTTGGGCCGCGGGGGTCTTGTGTGCTAGTGAACTGTAGAGGGAGAAAAGTTGTTAGTCACGTGGATCTTGGAGGGCTAAAGCGTAAAATCGGTTACATCACAAGTTAGACTAGTTGAGAATTGAGATCATAAAGTTAACGGTCAGAAACGGTGTTAGTTGAAAAAGGTGTTAAAAACCATCACAGGTAATTTAAGAAAAAGGAAGAAAAATTAGCGCTATGTGGGTCCGGATAGCAATACTAAACAAACGGCTATGATTAGCTCTCACAATTGCCTTAAAGGGAATTTTTCTGAATAGCTTACTTGTTCTTTTTTGAACATCATTAGAATAGCTTACTTGTTATTTCAATCTTTGAGACTTTTTCCTTTAATCTTAATTGGTTTAAATAATAGTTTTAGCTTTTTAGTTATCAAATAGGATGATTTAAAACATTTTAGTTTGAGCTTCACTTAGGATTCTCTTGTTCTCTTAAAATGTTTTGTAATTAGGATTTTCGTTTACAATAACATTTTGTTTTTTGATTCACTTGAAGAAACGTTATACCAGCATTTTCATCTCAAATTATTTCTTTTCGGTTGGAAAGTAATTCAGCAGACTTCCGGTTGTATTAAGATCTTTAATTTAATATAATCATGTGTTTGGCAAAAAAAAAAAAAGGAGACTGTTCAATGGTTTAGTTTGACCTCAATCTTTTTATTAACTAGTTCTGTTCGGAATGCATTGAAACTAGATAATTGGCTTGTTCTAGACTTATAGAGAAGAAGCCCTAGTCAAGTTTCCAAAATCATATCTACATCAAAACATTTTAATGATATAATTCTATATGAATATACAGATTTAAATAAGTTGATTATGCATGTCATGGATTAAAAGGATGGTATTTATCATTTAATAACAACAGTAAAACTTATTCAACTAATTTAGACAGCAATACATAGATCGTTAAAATATAGTAAATTTTTTTTTTTAGCTATAAGAGCATCTCCAATGGTAAGAGTTCTGATCACTATTTTAATTATAAATTTTGGAAATTATTAAATTAAAAAATTCTCAAATGTAATTAAATTTTTTTGTCTCCAATGGTGATACCCTCTTGAGGTTCTAAAGAATATAAAAAAAAAACTTATTTTGAAAATTATTTTTTTGATACCATATAACCTTCTTTGACAAACGATCTAAATGTTTGATCCAAAAGATTCATGAACATTGATCCAATCAAGTTTTAGTACTAACAGAAAAAAACATTGAGAAACATTGAGGAACTGGAGAAAATAGTAACCTAGCAATGTTTGATTGCAATGAGTGATGACGAAGGTAGTGATGGTGAAGAAGGACTCATGTGAGAAGTGTCTTGCAAGAATCACTGCCCGAAAGATTCACTCAGACCAAGCTTCGAAATCATGAGTTCTGCATTTTCTTTTGGAGCGTTTGTGACGGCAGCTCGTTATTCTTATAATCTCATTGATGCAGGCAGCAACTGCAACTTTCACGTCGACAAAAGTTTGAATTAAAGAAACGAAATGTTCGCCAAATTGATTATAGTGATCCAACAGTAGTATAAGAAACAAGTCAGATAACTGCAAACACAAATTGAAATATGGAATCAACATCATTGCTTTCAATTCTTCCACTAATCAAAAACAAATTCGATTCCAATTCAGAACCCAACAGAACTAGACTCAATCAATCTGATGATTCTGATAATTAAATCGAAAGAACAAATAACTGTGTACTTAGATCGGAATTATAATTGTTAAATTGAAAGAAAAGAGGAAATTAATATATAAAACGTTAGAACCAAAAAAAAAAAGACGAACCGAGAAGAACAATAGAGTTTTCAAGTCCTTTCCTCAAATTTCTCAAACCAATAAAATTCTTACAAGTCTCATAGAGCTTTTTTCTAAAAGTGTTTATTAAAGAGGCGGTTCTGAAAGTTTTTTTTGCTTTTTGATTTATTTTTGGAGCTTTTTTCTGTTAGAACCTTTGTTTAAAGCCTCTCCGTTGGAGGTGGTCTAAAATTATACAAAGTTTGTTTCTCGTAGTCCGTAGAGACTTTCTCACGTGCGCATCCCTGAAGCTGTACTTTGTGATGAGTCACGAAGACATTGTCTGATTGTCTCAGATCTTAACGAAGAATCTTCTTTCGAGTTTCCCCAAGAACCAACTGTCCAGTCATTTTTCATGCCATCAAATTTTTTTTTTGTTTTTTTTTGGTTTAAAAATAGAAGTTTCGTTATCATATTTCTTTATCGTTTTCGTTTTAAAATCAAAATTTCGTTTTCGTGTGTTTGAAAACGTCGAATAATTGATTTTGTTTATGTCAAGAAAATCTCTACGTTTGTGTGTGTGTATATAATTATCATTACTAAAACGATTGTCTTAGAATTGCGTCATTAGCCTAGTCATGTACGCTAAGTGAAATCATTATTTAGTATTTTACGATGTAAGATGCCTGAACCATGCGTGATTTGCCACTTCCTATTACTCTATTTAAAGAAATGAAACTGTAACATCTCAATGAGTTAATATTCAACATATTAATTGAGCTAATGTATGTGCTAGAATCCTTGTTTTTAATTATCCTTTTAAATTTAAATCGTACGGGAAACAACTCATTAACTCAATATAGTGAATTTTATACTAGAAGAATGACGGTGCCTACCAAACTGACTAATGAGTTTATTATTGATGGTTTTTTTCATTACTAATCCTTATAATAGATGATTTGTACCTATTAGATACGACGTCTGAAGGGACAGAACAATCTATTTTTTAATTGTAATTTTCTTTTAACAAGATTTTAATATAATGTTCTTTGACTTCACTTTTCTTTTTGTAATTTGATAGTTAATTTTTGTTTAAAGACATCAATCCGATAGTTTTATAAAAAATTGTCAAGCTTCACTAGTCACATTTATACAAATACATTTGGTTGATGAAATGCACTTATCGGGTGCCCCACCGAAAATTTTCCGATTAGGAATGAAAATTTTAACCAAAACGACTATACTGACCTGAAAATAAGATACAACCAAACCAAACATAACAAAAATAACTCAAACAGTTTGGGTCTCCTTAGCCCGAGAATCGAGATTATGAGATTTCAAGAGAGAAGTTCGACGTATTTGTCAAAAACTTCCCGCCACATCGTACAAACCAAGTCGCATATGCAATCACCCCCACACAAATGATTTCTCTTATTGGTGGGCTATGGCCGTTTGTAATAGTAGATAAACTGTGAAATTACAGTTTCAATTAATGATTTTTAATTTGGATAAAATAACTAACAAAACAAACTAGAATAGAACTGAAATGGCCTTAATTCGAGTTTCGTTATAAATTCACTAAGAAATAACTAGACAGAACCAAAACTAAAATGAACTAAACTGAAAAGATTTCACTTCAACTAACATTTTTGTAGAAATCGTATTAACCGACCCATTATTTTGTATTTAACAAAATTAATACAAAAGATCGATCCCCCACTGAACCTTCATCTGCATTACTCATTTTTATAGGTTTAACATCTTTACATATTCATATGTTTCCATGTCCAATATAAAATGGGGTTTACTGTCAGTTTGTTAAAAGTCGGTCATCTACAAATACATGTTGCCAGCTAGTTAAGCGTGGGAACTGGGAGAGCTTAGAGCACCTCCAATGGTGTCTCTAAATACAGAGTTCCAAACAATTTAGTAAATTAGAAAAATAAAAAATAAATGAAAAAGTAAAAAAGTGGATGAAAGAGAAAGAGATTGTCTCTAAAAAGAGAGTTGTTAGAACCTTTATTTTAGAGACTCATACAATGTGTCATTATCTGATTGGTTTAAACTTTTATTAATAAATAATTTTTAATTATATAATTAAATTATAAACAAATAATAATATAAAATGTTTTTAAATTATATATGAGTCTCTAAACCATTAGAGATGGTCTTACTCGCTGGAAACTAAATAAAATAATTAATATAACTCGCACTATATAATTAATTCAGAAAAATCCTCAAGAATAAGACGCATATCTTATATTATACATGGTCATTTAGATATTACATTGTGATAATTAATGCCCGTTATATAATTAGATCATGATAATAGACGACCATTGCATCCAACCAGGTTGTTTATAATAAGGCTCTTAATCATGATAGTAGACCACCATTGTTTTTTAGACTTATTTAATAAACGAGTTTAAGAATCAACCTTGAATGAATTAGCAATCAACGAGCGAATTCTAATGAATTAAGAGCTAATTCATGAACAAACAAATCTTGTAAAATTTTAACTATAGTATATATACTAAATAATTATAAATATATACTAAATAACTTTGTCTATAAAATGTAGATAAACATAATATTAGAAAGTCATATCCTATAATTTATTTCAATTTTAAAATGTGAATGCTAGAAATAATTATGTAAATACAATAAAATCACATAAATGAGATCTTTTTCTTTCTTTTGTTTCTATATCATAATTTTTAACTATTATATTTATTTTATTAAAAAAACTATTATATTTATTTTCAACTTAAATAATTTATCTCATGGTCAAGATGATCAGTTCAAGTTAAGATATGTAAGCTCATATCTACTATATATTAAAGGAGAAACATTTGAGGGACATTTTGCTGAGGTGTCAGTTTCTAATTTTTTCTCAGCATTTTTTATGTTTCATTTATTTTTATCTACTATCCTTATTACCAAACACTATTAAACTTTTTGAAAAAAATAAAATATGAATATCTACTAAATATCTAAACATTTCCTATTTATTTGGTTAAAATCAAAAATTATATATTATGGCAAATTTAAATTAACAATAAAAATTGTTAATTATTAATAATCTTTAAGATCAGTTTTTTTTTAGTTTTTTTGCAAATTAATATAAACGGAATTATAAAATATGTAATAATTTTATTAAAAAGTTGTTAGTTATTTTATATTTATTTTTATCTATTATCTTTATTGCCAAACATTATTATACTTTTAAAAAAAAATATAATTTGAATATTTACTAAATATCTAAACATTTCCTATTTATTTGGTTAAATCAAATACTATATATTATGGAAATTTTAAATTAACAATAAAAAATTGTTAATTATTAATAATTTTTAAGATCAGTATTTTTTAGATTGAACATAAAAATGATAAATACAATCTATTTAAAAATTATGCAATGAAATTGTGTTTCTATTATAAAAATTATACAGTCTATTTAAAATTGTGTTTTTTAAAAATTGTTAAATTTTTTTAAATAATGAATTAAAAGTTGAACATAAATTGAAAAATGATAAAAATATTATATAAATTTTAAAATTAAAATCTAATATATAATTTAAAATAACAATTGATCCTGCGCAATAACGCAGGTATTATCCTAGTGGTTTAGTAATTTAGAAACAGATTTGTTACTTAATGAATTATTTCGTATTTCAATTTATCGAATATAACTAAAATATAATTTAATTACTTTTATTTTAATTTATAATAAATTATTAATAATCACGTAATAATGTAATTTTAGTATTTAAATTATTTATAATTTAATTTATCCCGTGTAATGCACGGAGTTATCTTCTAGTATATAAGTTAAGAACTGAAACATAGAATTTTCAATTTTATAACAAACTAAACTAAATTGAACGAGTGAACTTATTTTGACATCTCTAAAACAAAAAAAAATACAAAAAATAAAGATTTTTCTTAAAATTATGAGTTGGCAAATCGTTTAAACTCTTACATAGTTGGATATACAGAAAACTAAAGCTAAACCTTTTTATTTTAGTTTGAATTGGTTTGATTGGATTGAGTATTTTTAGTTAACCTAACTAAAATATTTTCTGTTTAAAATATGTAAACCGGATGTATTTTAAGCATTTTGGTTTTTCTGAACCAAGCATGGTTCGGTGTTTTATGTTTTGATTATAGTATTATACTGATTTTTTTGTTTTTTTGGACAACAAATTATACAATTAAATCGTGTATCTAGGTGGGATTTAGCATCTGATTCATTCTGGTTCCATGATTATTTATTAGTTTCGAATATTGTCCATAGAAAAATGGTTTTCTTTTGTTGTCTTTTCCATGTTAATTTCAAATTTTTTAACTCGTCGATGTTTATAATTTTTAATTTGGATAAATTTTCAACGAAGATAAATCCAAAGGAAAAAGCAAATTGTTATCGGCATATGGGCCTGGCAATATTTGGGTTATATTGGCCCGAAAGTCCAAATGTTCCCTCACCCCGTCATTCGTTTGATTTTGTTTTTCGTCAATTTGATCACTGAAAGCCCAAAGGGATAACTGTACACAGATGCAGATAACAGCCCAATGTTTACAAAGTAAGCCCACTAAACCCAAACTTTAAGAAATCGATGTAGTTAAACTGACACACGGCTGAAACTCCAGAGAAACCTCTTCTACACTCGACCAAAACGCTCTAAAATTCAAGTGAAATGCAGTCTTCATGTGAAAACGAAAGTGAAAACTCTTCAAGTGAAAATCCAAGTGTTCTTTGCGTTTTCGCATGAAGAGTTTTTTTTTTTTGACCTTTATCACATGAAGATTTTTCGACTCGTATTTTGACAAGATGATATACATTTATACCATCTTTTTTTAGAAAGTATATCTACCTGAATTTGATAAATGCATAAACATGTGTAACTATATACGTCCATCTGATGTAGGCTGGACATCTCAGATGGGTTTCGTAAATAAAGTAAAATAATTATTATACAACAAACAATAATTTAAATTTGGTTTGAAATCCCAATTTTTTTTTTTACATTTTGCTTACCTCATTCATGTGCACACCTTTTAATACCAAATATTTTATATGAATGATTATAATTAGAAAATTAGAGGTTGATGCTTGGACAAATACGAGAGGTTGAATTGGTTCATTAAAGATAATGACACTTGAGATATAAGTCTCAAACTTAACAAATGTTAATTACTTGTGTTTTACGTCTGTCTCTCATTCATATTTGTTTGGTTGTCCCTCTCATCGTACACTCGATAATATATTATTATTTGGAAACTAAAGGGAATGTTTATCTTACCAAATTACATTTCTTCTTTAACTTTTAATAAGAGTTTTAGATTCTGGAGGTTCAAACTTACACTAAAAACTAAAAATGAGGCATATAGTTTTTTGAATTCAGTTACAATAATTATATGGATGAAGTATAATTCACGCGCGTTCGATGTAGGATTTCCATATGTTCATTTGCAGGTTTAAAACTCGTGTTTGCAAACAAACAAAAAAGGTTGAAACTCAGCGATGTTGAGGTGACCTTGACATTATGATAGTTAATATTAAGCGTGATGTTTGTTGACGACACTTTTAACTTTCAAGTCAAAGATTAAAGTTCTGTTCTCTGAATTCAGTCCCTCTCTATGAGATAATTAAGAAGTCTGATTTGTATGTGCTATGAGAGTGAGTGGTGTTGGATGTTCTTCTGAAAGCTAAGTGGCATGAGTCAGTCTATGGTGCTCGTCGAAGTAAAGCTACCAAGTACCAACAGCATTGAACGCGGCAACGCGCTATATATTTAAGATATTTTTTTTTGGTTGGTCATAGATTTTCATATGAATGCTAACGATGATACAGTAGAAAATAATATACAAAACGGGTATATATAAAATTTAAATATCACATTGTAGCTTAAAAGCAAATGCTGCTGCAAGTAATAATCTAAATTTTTACCAGGAGCAGTTTATATACTATACTGCCCACATGTATTGTCTCTTTTTATATTTGTATTACATATAATCTAGTGATACAACATTATTGCATAGGAATCAAAAACGTTTTAAAATATGGAAAATTATTATTAGGACACTTGGTACTGTAATTATAGATCATCATAATGTGTATTAGTCTTCCACCAAATCTTCATTTTTCATGATTATCTTTTTCTGATCACCCTTTTTAAGTCAAACTAAATCAGTCTCACCAACAAATAACTAAAATTAATCCATAATTAACTTATTGCAAAAATAATCAGATGAATTGTATGGAACTCAAAAATAATCTGACTCAGAGCATGTTCATTAGTGAACCTCTTTTGGGGTTCATAAAAACTACTTTTTTTCTTTTTTTTTTATCTGATTTATTTATTTTCTTTTTTTAAAAAATTAAACCAATCGCGGACCGCCATGTGGCGTGGGGCCCGCGCTACAATGAAGATACAGGTTCATCTCTATGAACCTTTCTCATAAACCTCTTAATTTTTTATATTTTTTTTCTTCTTGGAAAATGGGTGAACCCCTACTTGAACCTTTGATACATATGCTCTCAGAACGTTCTGATGGACTAAACGAAATAGAAAAAACAAATAAAAAAATACGATTAAATTGTAATTTCTTTATCAGTTATTAATTTACTTGTTAACTACACATTTAGAATTTGTGTATTTAATAAAAACGTTTTGGTAATACATATTTCTGTAGTCATCTTTCAAAATCAAACATCTTTTTTATTTTGACAAAGAAAATCAATCATCTTTTTTTTTTTGTAAAGAAGACTTACTATTTAATGCAGAAAAAAATAAAAACTTACAACACATAAGGTTTAATAGTTTAAAACGAGAAAACCTAGTTAAGAGAATTAAACAGAAAGCAATACAGTCCAATTATCAAACCGATAGAGATCAATCATCTTCACCTGATGTAAATCGTTAAATACTCTTAGCAATTCAAATAATCCGAACATCTGAAATGTTTTCATGTTTATCAGCTTCAAGCTTTCAACAACATTATTTGAGATGTTTGGCATTTTTTAGTTCTCTCGTAATCTAATCAAGATAAGACACTTAATCCGCTTCACCTTCTTCACATATGGTACCTCATATGTATTGTGTATCGGTGCATAAAATATCTAAGGCTAGAAACCTACCTATTGTTCGGAATTATGAGAAAGCAACAAGGCTAAAACAAAACATGAAAACATGAAAACATCTCTTCTTTTAATCTGTGAAAAATCCTCAACACATTACACTTGTATCATCATTTTTTTCTTTTTAAAACGCTTCTTCAAAATAACATAATCTTTTAAATAAAACTCAAAACGACAAATATTCTTCTGAAAGGTTTGGTTTTTCACTAAATTAACAATTAACAAAAATCATATATACAAAGTATGATGTTATTAATTCCCTGAACCATTAACCAGTAGTATTATATATTGACCTATATATGATTTGCATGTGAGTTGCCTCTTCTGTGGTCAACAAATTATGCATATAACAGAATCGATGAAATACTACTCAAACATCATTTATAAAATAGTATTTTAGCTTGTTATGCATCAGTGACAATACTTGAACATCGAAATCCTGCCAAACTGTCTGAACCTTAAACGTGAGACAGTCGAATTTACCATGAAACTTTGAAGAAATATATATGAAGCAGACAAACCAAAATATATAAAAATTTATATATATTGTTTTTTAGTATTATAATTAATCTTTTTTTTTTTTTACAATCTAAAAAAGATTAGAAAACAAG
>KE155140.1:29144-42562 GCA_000411075.1 Sisymbrium irio
ATGTACAACTTACATCTCTTGATGTGATTCCTCAATGCACTTGTTCCACTTCTTTTTGAGTCACAACCGATCTCAGCACCACAGTAACGACAATTGGCGGCTGCATGATCATCTTTCTTCTTGACGAAATGGGCCCATACATCAGCTCTTTGACAAATCTTTTTTCTTGGTTCAGGTGGAACATCAGAACTTGATACTTCAGTAGTTGTTCTTTTTTTTTCACCTTCAGCTTTGTCACCAAGAACTTCATCATTGTTAATAGGAGAAGAATTTGAAGACATCTAAAAGATAACAACATCAAAATATTACTCTTAGACACAATAAGAAAATATAAACTTGTCTACAAAAATGAGAGAAGTAACGTTAAAATCAAGTGTATTAAGACAACAATCATAAAAAAAATTTTGAAATTTAAATTGAAAACTCAGAAAATTCATTTACAACCAAGCAAAGTTAGAGACATACTTACTTCTAGTTATTAAGGTTATGAATCAGATCAATTAAGGAAGAAATCAGATCGATTATGGAAGTGAGAAGAATAATGGAGAATAGTTTTTGAAAGAAGAAGAGTTGCTCTGCGTTTTTTTTTTTTACGGCGGCTGACTGAAGGAAGAAGAAACATTATTTGATATTTTGGTTTAAGTATTCTATTAGGTTAAGTTTCGCTTATCCGTTCGGATTTCTTGAACCGAACCGAAATTGTCGGTTAACCAAACGCATATTAATTGTTGCCGATCGGTTTTTGGCTAATAAAAACAACCGAACCGATTTGTCCAAATCCCGGTTCGGTTCAGTTCGGACCAATCGGTTCAGTTTAAATTCCCAGAACTATGTATAATAGTTACCTTTGTCAATCAGTAATGGAGGGGGTGATACGGTTGGCGTCGACGCTAATACGTTCCTTTCTTGTGTACGCCTTTGTAATTCACTGCCTCCTAAATTGTCTTTCCCTGATCATCATATCGGTATATATCAATTAACTTGTTTTTATGCTTTTAAAAGAATGTACGAATGAGTGTTGGTTGTGTTCACCTTTGATTTGCCGTCTGATTCTTTTTGCTTTCAAGATTTCCATCCTACTTTGTCTTGCTTGTTTCTGCATTTCTGTTTTACAAACATATTTAGCAAAACCATTAATATAAACTATTATGTTTGTTATCGTCGTCATTTAGAAATTTAGTGTGTTGTGTTACCTCGAGTTTCAAGCAAAGACTTTTCCCCTTGCTTTGTAGTCAGCCCTCTGCCTATAATTCATAGAGTGGTTTATGAGTTTTTGCAAATAGGAGTACATTTTTTTTTAAGTATTCACTTGTTGAGGACTTCCCAGCTGGGAAAATTGTACATGTGCTTTGTCTACTTCGTTTGATGGGATCTTTTATTTCCACCGTATACATTCTTTTCTTCATATTCGTCTCTCCGGCCATATCTGCAGTTGATAAGTCTTGTTCCTCGTTTGTTTTTCTTTTCTTCTTCTCTTTGCTGTAGGTTTATAACCGATTGGTAGGCCAAAAATCAACTTTGGATTATTTTTTTCTGTGTGTTTACTGCGCTGTAATGACGGCTATTTGTATCAATTTTTCCTAGGTAAAACCGCCGTTTAATTAATTTTAACGATCCGGTCTTCTTTAAATTAGGAAAGTGTTGTGTGTAATCACGCTAAGATTATGGTTGATTACGCAGTGTTGCAGGGGGATAAAATGGAAGAGGATGATCAATCTGGGCTTGGGATTAATTGCTGGGCCGGACGTGATGTAAGAGCTGAGGGTTTTAGTGGGAACGTAGGCTTCATTTTTCCCATTAGTTGTGCGCAAAGAATTAAACAAATTTGGGTCTGTAAAAGTTTGTTTTAAAAAAGTCCAAAACGATTTTAAAAAGACACGTGATAAGAGGGAGAGAAAAGAGGTGTTTAATTATAAAAGAAATTATGGAAAAATGAATTAAAAGTACGATACAGTTTAATTGCAGTATATGTGAAAAATAACTTTAATCTAAAAAATTATATTGAAAATTTTAAAAATAAAGAACTACAATATCCATATTTACAGTCTATTTTTATCATTTTTATAGGTAATGATTATCAAACTCGCAATGTATTATGGTATATTATTCAAATAAACAAATTTTATACTTTTAAAGTTGTTTGTATTTTTTTCTTCTAAACTCCACAAATTTATTGCGTTATGGAGTTATCTTGAAGAACCTTTTAGTTACTAATCTGACAATGCTACCACATACTCTTAAACATTATGGTCTTTTGGAACATAAACATCGGAATATAGTTTGAAACTAGCCTCACTCTTATGTCTAAGACTGTCTTACCAAAGCACTATCAACCATGTGCCTTCACAAGGATAGTATACTTGATCAATAAACAACTTAAAACTAGACTTAACGAATCACTCACCATATTAAAAAGTTCTTTGATGCAGCTCCAAATTATGGAAGGCTTCACATGTTTGGGGTGTCTTTGCTTTTCCTGTTTATGACCATATATTCCTTACAAGCTGATCTTGGTCAGAGCTATGTGTCTCTGTAGGCTATTCTCATTTGGAGTACTTACCTTTGCTTACATCCAGAAACAGATTATGTCTATGTCTCTTAACATAAATTTTTTGATGAATGAATATTTCCATTACAGCAGATCACTCCATTGTTGTCTTGGCGTATTCGACGACCTCATATCCGGTTACACCATTGTTGACTCACCTGCTGCGCTTTCATGAAGTGCTCCCAGCTCAGACGTTCACCCCTCACACATATTATAGACATTAACAACTCCGCCTTGATCGCCGATAACTCATGTATTGCTTTCTCAACTCAATTCCACTCAATTCACTGCTCCCCAAGAGCCTTAAAATCAAAATCCCTAAACATAAACTGCATCGACATACCATACAAACCCAAAAACAGCCACCGAACTTACACCATCATTACATACCTTAAATTCTCCACCCTTTTCCTTCTTGTCCTCACTGTCTTTGAACCCATTCCCACTTACCCCAAAATCCACCATTCCATCATCACCATCATCGCACCCGCTTCACAAATCAAATTGTCAAAACAAATTTTTTTTCTCTTATTACAACATTGAAGTCTCTTCCTCATATGGAGCCTACTAACATTACTCATGCTCTCAATGATCCTAGTTGGTGAACTATGATCTCGATAGAATTTAATGCATGAGTTCGAAACCATACATGGGATTTGGTGCCACCATCACCGTCACAAAATGTTGAAGGCCGTTACTGGATATTTATGATATACATGATGACACTATTGCACATTACAAGATTGACTTGTTGCAAAGGGCCGGGAAATCATCAGCAGTATAGAATTGACTATGTTGAGATTTTTAGTCCGTTGATAATATCTTTCCATCAGTCTATGGTCCCCTGTTGTCTCGAAGTTGCAACTTATTCAACAACTCATTGTTAACAACGTTTTCTAGAAGCTTTTCCAGAGAAATGTGTATGTTCCCAGCAGCTTCCCGAAACTCGTTAATACTTCTTCTCCACACCATGTTTGCCGTCGCTTCAAGAAGGGTTCAAACAAATACACCTCATGCGTGATATATGGATCGCTAAAAGATCACCTTCTTCAAACATATTTTTCCAACTCCTTAACCTTAGCCGACACATTCAGTTGACAAACCTCGTTTGTTAACTAATCATATAAACCGTTTAACTTCCATACTTATTTTTAATTCCGAGCAAAGCTGCAAACCCATCCAACAGCAATATTACTCCTTCCCATGTTCCCAATTTGATACTACCGTATAGGTATCAAATATCAATCATCATATTCTAACTCAAGTAGGAACGGTGATTTGTTATAATTTATAAATAAACGACAAAAACAAATTTATTCGTTAAAAAAAGTATCTTATTCGTTAAATAAAATCATCACAACAGTTGTCGAATATCTCTAAATTTTGTAATATACGATCTATTTGAAGTTTGCTGTATAAATAAATTATTTTAGGAGACAATATATAATGTACAAAATATTAAATAACACCCAATTATAATAATAAAATACATATATATATATATATATATAATGAAACGTGTCAACGTGTATAGTTATACGATTAAAGACTTCATATATAAAGTCCCCGAGTCGTTCATTTCAAGTTTTACGCAATCTCTCTCTCTCTCTCTCTTTCTATCTCTCTCTTCTATGAATCTCTGAAGGAAATTTACAGAAATTCGTCTCTCTCTCAAAAATCAATCTCCGATTTCGAAATCAATGCGCCACGTGTCACGATTCGGTTAAAACCAGTGTGAGAGAGAGAGAGAGAGATTAGATTTTTATTTTCAGCGGCAGTGCCTTTGACTAGGTCGAAAAGTCTTCCTCCGGCGACGGAAGCGATAACGGAGAACGTTGGAT
Organism: Sisymbrium irio; assembly: GCA_000411075.1. Lineage (NCBI taxonomy): Eukaryota > Viridiplantae > Streptophyta > Magnoliopsida > Brassicales > Brassicaceae > Sisymbrium > Sisymbrium irio. The sequence continues at coordinate 33,534 of KE155140.1, forward strand.
CGGATCGGAAGAGTCTGTCGGTGGCTGGGATTCTATACAAGTGGACTAACTACGGGAAAGGATGGAGATCGAGGTGGTTTCTCCTCCGCGATGGAATCTTGTCTTACTCCAAGATCCAACGACCGGAGAATGTGAATCTATTGTCTTCTTCAGATGACGTCAGACTAATCGGAGATAACTCTACTGATCGTCTCTCTAGAATGTATAGCTGCAGTGTCCGTGGTGGCCGTCGTAAACAACAAAAAATCATCGGCATTGTTCATCTCAAGGTAAAATAACCTTCTCTCTCAATCCAAGATTCCAAATCTTGGTTTTCTTAGGGATTCGGAATCAAATAAATGGTTGTTGGTATTGTTGGTAGTTAAAAGAGAGAACGTTAGGGATGCTTTTGTGAAAAGCTTTTTGAAGCTGTGCTTTTGCTTACCTGTAGTGGGCCACGAACAACAGGTTTTATCTGGTGTGAAAGTTCAGAAAGTTCGTGACGGAAAAACCAAATAACCAAAATACAAAAACTCCTTTTCTTTTCTGGCTATTGAGATATATACTACAAATCTAGTAGTATTGTGAGAGCTAGGGTCCCAATTCGTTGAACGCCGTTAAACTCACTAGAACAAACTTTTTTCATTTGGTTTCTACTTTAGAAATGGTATGTAGTGTGACAATGTGTAATCTTTGGCCACATTACTAAAATCTACCAGTTTAAATATCTTATCCTTTGGAAAATAACTGATGTGTATGGTACATTTTGTGGATCATTGACTAGTGGGTTTAGTTGTCTTTTCTAAAAAATTTCTTCCGTAAAGTTTCATCATGATTGGTGAATGGTAGGTATGACTAGTCGGTCAGTCGTAAATAATGGAAGTAGTGGCTGTGTTTAAATTTCATAACAACCTCTTGGGTATTTCAAGGCATATGTTTTTTTTGTCAACTTTTCAGAGTTTTGTTTGCATAATCCAAAAATTCAAACCTTATCCCCAGATATAAACGTTTTCGTCTCTTTTTAGAAGGTAATCAGATCCGTTTGTGGCTGCTTTTCACTTGTTGGTTAGAAAATGGAAGTCGTGATTGTTGATTGTTGATTGTTTACAGGTCGTTTTGATTTCATCTGTTTTACTTTTTGGAATACAGTTTCCTGGTTTGAGAGCTAGAGCCTGTAATTAGATGAATATCATTCCGTTCCTTTCTTTTCCAGCAGGTTTCATCTTACCGAGAAGGCAAATCTGATAACAGAAAGTTTTATATTTTTACTGCAACCAAGACTCTTCATCTGAGGACTGATTCAAGAAGTGACAGAGCAGCATGGTTACAGGCTTTAGCATCTACTAGAAGTATCTTACCTCTTCAGTCACTTAGTGGGGATTACTCCTTCGTATCACCAAATGATTTATCCATATCTACCGAGAGGCTAAAGAACCGGTTGCGTGAAGAGGGAATAAACGAGAATCTTGTAAAAGAGTGTGAATAGATCGTGGATTCAGAGTTTTCCGAAGCTCAAGAACAAATTAAACTTCTCCATGAAGAACGGATAAAGTTACTTGATGCATTGAAGCAACTAGAGGTATTGTTTCCCTTCATTTATTAACTTACTATTCAACAGCTTTTAATGTACATTTGCATTGGTAACACCTGAGCATATGCACAAACCATGCTAGCTGCATATGTCACGTATCATGCTATTTGAATGTCAATTTTACATTCTCTTATCACCTTTCATGGAAATATTTTTTCCACTGAGTTGATAATTTCTGAACTTTATAAATCTATGCCGAGTCATAACGTACAATCTGTATCATGTACAAGAACTTAAAATTTACTATAATTTAGTAAGGATTATTCATGAATCCTGCTAAAGATTTCCCACTGTTTTTCATAATTTTTAAGGTGATTTGTTTCACTTGTATACCAACTGTATATCCATGCTGGCTATTCTGAAGTGGGAGTTTCTTTGTGTATAGATGGCTAGCCTTGAAGCCGAAGCCTCAGGGATCCATGAAAGTGTCTACCAGTTACCAAATAATAAGTATTCCAGCTTAAGACGTGGAAAATATAGTGGTACACACAATTGCTGCTGCTTAATTATTCTTCTATTCATTACATTTCCACCAAACAAGCTGCCTAGGATCTATTTGACAGCAGAATGGGATAGTAGCTAGTTTCTGTTACCGTAATTTGTTATTTGCGTTCGTAATGCTCCCTTCTTATGCTATTTTTACACAGCTTCACTGGATCTGCAAGAGCTTCCCGTGTTGTTTTGCTTGACATTGTTTAGTTTCTAGAATGCAGTATGAGTGCTTCATCTGATGATAAACAAGAATTTGAGGATATCTCCGAGGAAGATGAGCCTTCCTTCCATGACACTAAGGAGTGTTTTAGCGAACCTGATGTTGGTTCCGGGCACATGCAAATTAAGAGACGAACAAGGCTTCCTGATCCAGCAGAGAAAGAGAGAGGTGTTAGTCTCTGGTCTATGATCAAGGACAATGTTGGAAAGGATCTCACTCGAGTTTGTCTTCCTGTTTATTTCAATGAACCAATATCATCTCTCCAGAAATGTTTTGAAGACTTGGAGTACTCTTACCTCCTGGATCAAGCATATGAATACGGAAAATCCGTAAGTTATTAAAAAAAACCCACAATGAAATATGTTGAATAATTTGTTATTGTTGTGTGTCATTTGCTTCCCTCTAGAAATGCAAACGTTTTCACTACTCGTAGACATATTTTTATTTCTCAACACCTAAGATCTTGAATACATGTCTTCGTATCTTGCATGATATGATATCTAGTTTGTACATATGTTTTTTTTATCTTGAAATGACCTCTCAGCTTGTTGGATTAACAGTTTTTCATCATCAGGGGAACAGTCTCCTTAGAGCCCTCTATATTGCTGCTTTTGCAGTCTCTGGTTATGCTTCCACTGAAGGCCGGCACTGTAAGCCTTTCAACCCGTTGCTTAGAGAAAATTTTGAAGCCGACTTTCCTGAAAAGGGAATTCGTTTCTTCTCTGAGAAGGTAATCTCACACATACTCTTTTTTAACAGAACATAAATTTCAATTTTCTCCGACACAGCAATGGTTGATAAACAAACAAAAAACGGTTGATACGTACATAAGCTCTCTGATCCAGTAGCAGCTCTTAGATCTTAAACATGAAATTTATGTGTGAGAAAATTTGAGAATCTTTTCCCAAGACGTTTGGTATATAATTAGTGCTCTTATAATAGGTCAGCCACCATCCAACAGTTATTGCCTGCCATTGCGAAGGTAAAGGGTGGAAGTTCTGGGGCGACACAAACCTTAGGTCGAAGTTTTGGGGGAGATCGATTCAACTTGAACCCGTGGGAGTCCTGACTCTTGAGTTTGATGATGGAGAGACTTTCCAGTGGAGAAAATTGTGTATAATATTAACCACAAATCTACTTTTACTTTCCACCTTTTATTTCTCACCCTTAGAATGATAACTCTATGCTTACCTTTGTTCTTAGGTAACAACAACTATATACAATATCCTACTTGGTAAACTGTACTGTGATCACCATGGAATAATGAAAATCCGTGGGAATCGCCAATATTCATGTACACTTAAGTTCAAGGAGCAATCGATTCTCGATAGAAATCCCCACCAGGTGATTTCACAGAGATACACTACATGTGAACAGAGTTCGATCTCTGAGTCGTGAATACCTGAGTTAACTTAATAATCAAATATGTGTATAGGTTAATGGTTATGTAGAAGATGTAACTGGGAAAAAAGCCGCGACAGTATTTGGTAAATGGAATGATAGCCTTCATTATGTTGCTGTGGAAATCGACAAAGCCACCACCTAATGTCACTAGTTACAACTTAACATCATTCGCCATCACGCTAAATGAATTGACACCTGGCTTTGAGGTATATTCCATTGTGCTGGTATCGGTTTATTTATGAATTTGGTCTTTGGATTTCTGCTATGCTTAAATTTAGTTTTGCTAGCTGTCTGATCTTGTGGTAATTTTGTTTCATTTGGTTTATAAGGAGAAGCTTCCTCCGACAGATTCTAGGCTCCGACCAGATCAACGGCACCTGGAGAACGGTGAATATGAGAAGGCAAATGAAGAGAAACAGCGATTAGAGAGAAGGCAAAGAATGGTATCTCAACATAATTCTCGTGATTTTTTTTTTATCTTCAGTAACCTTTTTTATATTGTATAATGCGTTTTTTTTATTCTGTAGTCACGGAAGATTCAGGAAAGCAGGTGGACGCCGAAATGGTTTGAGCCACAAGGAGAGAGTGAAAGCTACAAGTATGCAGGGGGTTATTGGGAAGCACGGGATGAGAAGAGGTGGGATGATTGCCCTAACATATTTGGAGAGTTCACCGAAGAGTTTGTAGATTCTTCTTAAGCTGAGGTATTTATTATGCTGTATTCAAAGTTTTTATGTTCTTCAAGTGGTTGATACCTATAGAAATGATGAAAGATACTCAAATTGGTTTGTGAATCTGCTTAATATTAGGTATACAATTGGGTATAATATTGTTATGGGTCAAGGGTAAGGAGGAACTTGAACCGCACTTCTTCCGTGCACATGATACCGTCTCTCTCGATACTGAATAGAGATCGAAAGAGGCATATGAAAGATGATATACTATTCTTATTCTTTTTCTTTTTGGGTTTGTAATGATATCTTCAAGATCCTTCAAAGACATTTCATAGCTGAAACTCACTGTAAAGGTCACTGAAAGAACTGTAGTATTGGTTCCAACAATGGGACAAATATTCGTTGTGATCGATTTGTATTTTGTTCAATACAAATAAAATCGATTGAAATTTCCCCAAGGTACGTATAATATTTCGGGATTTGGCAATTTATGATCTGGTTCGATATAAGTTTCGTGTTTTAAGAATAAAATCAAAACCTTGTGAGAGGGGGCATTTGATCTCTAATTTGGAACTCCAAGACGTGTCCTTCGTTATGGCTCAACTCAACGACGTGTTTGTTGTCGACCAAAATGAGATATTTGTTTATATGAAATTAGTAATTGGCCATCTCAAGCTTACTAGTCCATATCTTGTTGATATTAAAGGATCATCTTTTAATTCGTCAATAAGAATCATCTTATGTAGACATTGATGACCATAGTTTTGTTTTCTTCTACAATAATGTACGTAAATGTCTCTAAAAGTTTATATATTTCCACATTTCGTACGAATTGATGTTGTGCGGTCCAAATGAAAGCATAAATCTTTATTTTCTACTTATTATGTGTGGTTACAATTAAAGTCAACCAGACGGCGACTGAATTAATCCCAATCGCACATTTTCATGCAAATCGCACACGTAAGAAAATGTGAAACGTTTATTCTGCTTAGCGAAATTTTTTTAAAGCTTTTTATCATCTCTAATTCCACAGTCTCCTTTGGTCATATACGGCAGGTGATCCATCCCGAATTTATACGACCTCTTTCTCAAAATACATCTAGAACTAGAGAAAGTACATAGTACACTATTCCATCCTCTAGATGGATAAATAACATTATTTGTTTTTTTTTTAAATAAATTTTTGAAATTTCTATAGACTACCATCCATTTCATAAAATAAGTAATGTCACTAGAGTATTCTTCTTAATCTTTGACATAATATGTGAAAAATCCTTCCACGAATACCAAAATTTAACATTTTTACAAGTCTACGCGTTTTTTTCAACTCAAATAATTTGTCTATTAAAGTTTCAAAAAAATAAAAATAAATAATTTGTCTATTACTCTTTCCATTTTGATTTAGTTGTAGTTTAAAGAATTTCTTTTGTTTCAAATTAGTTTTTTCAGTGAAGATTTTATTAATATTTGTATAACTATTAATATTCTGTAATCTATTTTAGTATTAGTTGAATTGTATTTAGTTAAATAATTAATGATACTTTTTATTAAAAATTGAAAAATTAAATATTTTCTTGATCTATGTGTATAAATTTAAAACTACAAGTAATATGAAATGAAGAGAAACTTTTATTTAAAAGCAATAAATAAAATACACAAGTGAAGATTTTAAAATACGTTTTGATGACTCAATAAAACAAGGCTCAAATCAAATTCTAAAAAAAATGCTGAAACGCTATTAAAACGCATTACCAAACTTAACATCGAAATCTTTTTTTTGTTTATTGATTCTGTTTTACAAAAAAATGAATCTGAGTCTTTTTTTTTGTTGATTTAGTTAGGAACAATTTGTTCATAGATCCTAATGGCAACTCTGTGATTAAACCCAAATCATCATTATCACTGCAATAAAACAATTTAATAGATCTAATTCATATAGTTTACAACTAATTTACGGACATATATGTATCATTCATATATATATATATATATATACAATTCCAATAATATGCACTAAAATTACGATGATTCCGCATACAACAAACAAACGAATCTATATTATTGACATAAAATTACGATGTGAACGTACGATTCTGTTAGACAATTAGGGTAACGCAAATCATTGACCTTACCACAAAAATCTGGTTTACTTTTCATAAAGTCAATAAAAACAATTTGTCCTCGAAGAAATACCATGTTAGTACGATGCTAGAACCACAAAATAGTTAAAACCGATGATAAAGAAATATAATTTTGAACTTGTATAAAATATATAAAGAGGAATAAAAAAAAACATCGTCAATTTTTTTTTTTGGTAAAAATAAAATAACATATACTATATGCATATACGATGGGATGAAATTTGATTGGGAAGGTACTCACTTTTTCGGTTTTTAAGTATTTAATTTCTTACTCGAGTACACTTCAATTTCATTCTGATTCTGGATATCTCAATAATGCATATCGAAGATAACTGTAAAACAGGGGATGCAATTTGATTGGGCAGCTATTTAATACTTTTTTAGTATCTCACACGAGGGAACCTCAATTTCATTTTGATTCTAGATAGTTCAAATAATTATAGTTTTATGTTAAATAGTATAATAGCATATTCATTTATGTTAGCTCCATTAATTTTTTTCTTTCTTGTTAATTAATTAAACAGTCTTAGGTGATATTTTTTGTATAACATCTAAGATAAGAACGCATAGGTGATATTGTGTGACATCTTTATCATACCATTTCTAAGTAATATCAAACATTTCATGAACTATAAATTTAACAATTTAATTATGTTATTCGGTTTTCATATTGCACATTAAAAACTCAAGAATTATCTTCAATTTCTTTGGCTCATTATTTTCGACTATATTTGTAAATATCTTTGCAAGACTGGCTCCAAAGACCCCACATACGTCAACTTACTTCTGGCATTGAGCTTAGTGTAACACACATTCACATCATCCCGGGTCATACAACTTGAACATGCATGAACTTTCCATTCGTATGAATATTGAAACCCGTAACCATATAATATAGAAACAGTGGCCATAATATATATATATATATATTATATGAATTCGAATTATATATACTGATGTTTTTGAACCAGGAAAAAAACACAAAACATTCTTTTTAAATTTTGTGTTATAGATTTATACTTGTGAAAATTTTAAAATGTCATAAAATAGCACAAAAAAATTGAATTTAGTTTTTGTTTCAAAGGTAGCACAACAAGTTTAAATTCCAAAAATAGCACAAATCATGTATGCAAATATTTATTTATTCTAAATAGTTATAAGGAAAATTAAAATATTATATTTAGATTTCACTTATTTCAGTTTCGCAATTTTGAATTTCTTCACTAGAAATATATTTTTCAGTCAGTTTAATATTAAATTTGTATTATGTTTAAGTACTAAACCAAAATCCGTAGTTAGTTCTAAACCCGATACCAAAATATGAATTATGGTTCCGTTTCAACTTTCACTAGATCTTGTGATCTCTAAACTTTGTTTTAAAGCAGATACACATCACTGTACTGAAACAACGTAAAGTGTTTGCTATTTTTTAACATTGTCCTTAAATGTCATGCAAGGTATCATTTATTCGGCCAAGATATAAGGCTTCTCAGCATAGCCTTAATTAGTTTCGATACAAACTTTTCGTCACACAAACTTTCGGTAAAGGCTCATCACTCATAACCACACAGATTGAGGGGCATATCTCTCGGTCATAGTCTAATGAATGCACACAAAATCTACGAAACTTAAATTAAGGTCCTTAATACACATGGTCACTCAAACACTAGTGAAAGAACTCTTTCTGATACACAAGAAGGTTAAGGACCACAAACATGAGTCTCAGTGTACTAATCGGACTTCTGAATAACCGACCTATTCATTCTTAGCTGAGCATATTGTAATGTTCAACTACACCACAATTTCGGACAATGGTATAATGATCATTTTTAAATAATTACATTTCAAGTATACGAGATATGTAATCCTTTGGTTAGTATCATAGACATAGTGATATTATGTCAATCTGAAGATTATTGTAACAATAATCCAAATGCAAGTATGCAGTATTTGAAACTAAGAAGTTGACTATAAAATCTATTTCATTAAACGGGTTGAAAATAGGTATAGATGGCACCAACGATGGCGAACGTTTACAAAAAAAGAAGTATAAAACGCTCATGAATTTATTATATCACTTAAACAAAACTAAGATTTAAATATTAAACTCTAGCTTGGATGCTTTTATTCAAACGGTACGTATATTTTGAAGAGGGAACTGTGTGCGCGTCGTATGCATAGCTGATTCAAGTGCATTCGAAACCAGACGGAACCTTCCTGTTACATTTGTTGAGAAGAACGCTGAGAGATATAGGAACGTTGAGGTTGATTCCAAGCACGTTAGCCCTAAGAGCAGTGCAAAGACAAACTGCAGCCTCGAGGTCAACCAAACCTTGAACAACCGAGCAGCATTGTTGAGCTGATGGCTGACCCAACTGTAAGTTGAGTAGGCCGCTTAGGACATTTCCGCATACACCTAGCTTCAGGACATCTATAGGACAGTTTCCGGATGAGCCAGGGGTGCTAGGAGGTGTGACAGGCCTAGGGTTAGGACTTGGGACCGACGGACTTGGAACAGACGGACTTGG
>KE155140.1:42739-54061 GCA_000411075.1 Sisymbrium irio
GCCTAGGGTTAGGACTTGGGACCGACGGACTTGGAACAGACGGACTTGGAACAGACGGACTTGGAACAGACGGACTTGGGACATGCTTTGGGGGCTTGGGATTTGGTGTCGGCTTAGGCTTAGGACTTGGGCCCGGCTTGGGTTTGGGACTCGGGCTGCAGCCACAATCAGTTGCAGCGGTTAACGTGAAAAAGAGGATGTTGAGGGCGAAGAAAAGGGCGAGAGAGGCTGAGTTCTTTGAAGCCATAGTTTTTCAAAAGACAAGACTCCGTGAGTGTGTTTGAGAGAGAGAGAGAGATGAAGAGAAATGAAGGGAAGGTGAGGGTATTTATAGAGTTTTAATTTACAAGGATGTGAAGGGTACCAACTTCTTTGTAGCATAATCAATTAATTCTCTCTCTATATATATATATATATATTTCTTTTTTTTTATATTTGCAAAAATATCTGATCTTTTCATCGTCTACAAAATAAGAATCGTTTCCATCCCTTCCCGCCTCCCCCTTTGTGTAGATGCGTAGAACCGAACCGAGAAATTGATTTGCACATTCATATTTGTATTATTGTTAAATAGTCAATTCGAACAAAAAGAAGTCAATGATGTTAAACCACCATCATGAGTTCATGACCCCTTTTGCACATTTATTCAGTACAGTACTCTTTCGCTCGTAGTCATTTTACATCAGCGCTTCTACAACTTTACGTCAGGTAGATAAATCCCAGCCAATACAAAATGTTCTATGTGAATGGTTTTAGAATTATGTATCCTCTTATGTTATAAATTAGAGGACATCAATATCCAGTATGATCCGGGTTGGGTATTGAATCTCAAGTTTTACGGAGTGTTTTGTACATAAAAGTTTTCCGTACTGATACGACATTAGATCGACAAAACTACAAAAAAAGTTAACGACCTTTGAAACATATCACAACTTACTTGAGATGCCAATCGGACAATCCTTAGATTCCTGACGTAGCCTTGTGTCGAGTCCAAACAAACTTGTAATGCTTGTCATATTCTAACTATTTTCCTCCTATATATTCTTGTTTTTTTTGGAACACTGTTATATTCTAGCATAAAACTATTAAGCGTTGGTTTAAACCGAATGAATGAAACATACCAAATTTTAAAATTAGCTGTGACTGAGACTACGAACTGAGATCAGAATCATTTCAATCTCAATATTAAATAAACAAAATTTTAGTTGGATAAAGTAACGTTCTCCCAAATTTAATATGGAATTTTGGATCCGAAAGAGGTTGTTGGCCTGTAGAAAAACCAAGTATTGCTGGGTTGAACTATATGTCCAAATCCCGTTAACTTCTAGAATTATTGGACATAATTATACCCCAAACGGCTCCTAATTGGCATATAGTGACTTTTAAAGATTGTCATCCCAAGAAACTTGGGCTATTTCCTATAAGTAGAGTGTAGAGATAAAACCACGTAATACTTATAGGAAACGTAGTAGATAGAAAACGTTAACATCTTTAATAAGACAATCTAATCCAGTAAGGAATTTGCTGGAAGTCCTCTGGCCTTTGTCTACTTATTCTGTTCAAACTTCAAACCGGAATAATATTCTAATTACTTAATTCTCTAATTATATTTTTGAGATCCTTTTTTCTTTCCTAACCAAGAAGTTAGGACCTAGTTACATTATCTTTTCGGATTGGACATCATAGCACTTAGCAGGCTAGCCAAATTAGTTCCTCATCGTCAGTGTTCCAATACAAGACTTTCCCAACTCCTTTTATTGAGCGAGCCAAATTACTTTCTAAAATTAACTTTGTGATAAAAATGTCCTGGAAGTAATTTGTAGCGACTTTTTCTATCCCATCCGCATCTTGATCTTTCAGATATATGATACGGTTTCTAGCACGCCAAATTTTGGTGATGGTATCGTGGAAGTTTGTGTTTCTATCAACATCTTTGTGCCAAAAGACCCGATTTTTTTGTTGTCTCTAGAAAGTCTGTTCCTCTCGAAAGGCTATACAATTGTGGAATTCCTAGGTCTTTAATTTCTTATATAGTGGTATTATCATCAGTTTGTACCAATTTGATTTTTAAAATTTTTAATTAATCTTACCATTTTGTGGTTAAGTGTTTTAAAAGAAAATATTACTCTGACATAAAGCTTGTCTTTTTCCACATACATTGCATTCCATAAAAAAGTTATATCCTAAGATACTGCTTCTTTAAAACACCAAGATTTATATATATATATATGGAAGATAAGCATACAAATATATATTATTCACTGCAGGCCTTTTTGTTAACCAAACGGTTTTGGCCTTAGCCTCGAGTCCCCACGGCAAATGTGGACTAGATCGGGTTTGAGCAGTTAGACTCAAACCAGAAACCTTGACACACAGTATACTCGTAACAGTACTAAAGTTAAGGAGCTATTTAATAGCTTTTGATTAAATTATCTCACATGATTAAGTGAGATAATTTCCGTAGCTATCTTATGTATTTTGAGTAAAAAGTACTAAAGTTGGGCAGCTATTTAATACCTTTCAGTAAAAGTACTAAAGGCCGTACTAAAGTTTGGCAGCTATTTAACACACACAGAGTACTAGAAAATTAAAACAGAAATTTAAAGAAATTTAGGATCCGCCTGGGCTTAGGACTTGGGCTGGAGTACCAATTGGTTGCACCGGTTAAGGTGAAAAAGAGATGGATTCAGAGTATTCTGAAGTTTAAGAACAAATCAAACTTCTCCACGAAGAACGGACAAAGTTACGTGATGCATTAAACCAGCTTTTTTATTGTTTTGGTTTGGTTGAGTTGTTTAACGTTGGTCTTGCACATTATTTCCCTTCATCTACTAACTTACCATTCAACAGCTTTCACGGTACACTTGTGTTGGTAACACCTGAGCATAAGCATTAACCATGCTAGCTGCATTTGCATGTATTTTGCTATTGAGAAAGTTATTTGAATGTCAGGTTTACATTCTCTTATTGCCTTCAACGGGATATGTTTTCCGCAGTATTAGTCTTTCTCACTTTCTTTTTATTTAGGGAACCATAATCATCTCTCTAAAGTGACCTAAAGATATCTGGTTGGATATAAGATTCGTCATTTAAGAATGAAGTAAAAACTTGTGCGAGGAAGCACTTGAACTCCTAAGAAGGTTACGTAACCACGTTGCTTCAAATATATCATTGGTGATGTTTCGACGATCAATTGTATCAAATTTTCACTACATAAACGGGAAAACTGTCAAAAAATATCCAAATTTTTAACTTTTGGCCAAAAAATACCTAAACTAATTTGCTAGCTATTAAATACCTCAACTTTCCATAACTTTTAGAGAAATCATGAAACTTATGGTTGACCTGGCTAATTTAGCACTCCGTTAAATCAATTAACAGAATCACTAGAAGGCGTTTAATGATCCGTTTAATGAACCGTTTATCCGAAACGACGTCGTTTTGAATTTTAAAAGAAACTTAAAAAATGTTGCTCCCTGAACTCGAAACCGCGACCTATACGTCGTGGAGAGAGCTTGTCGCACCACTGTGAGAGTGCTAAATCTTTGGTAAGTGTTAAAACATAAATATACTTAACCGTAGTTTTTCTTCTTTTCATTAAAACTCTGAAATGGATCCAAACCTAAATTTTCCAAATCGATTTCGAAAATTTTTTGTTCTGCAGAAACGATGAAGAACACGATTTGCTCAGATATGACTTCAAAGTCAGATGATTCTGTGAATACTTTACGAATACGAGGGTTTCCGGCGAAGTATGTATCTGAGATTCGTCGTCTACGAAGAAAAAAAAACGATTTCGAAATTGATTTGAGAATTTCAGAATTAGGGTTCTCGATTTTTTTTTAGAGTTTTAATGAAAAAAAGAAAACTACGATTAAGTATATTTATGTTTTATCATTAACCAATGATTTAGCATTTTCTCAGTGGCGCGGCAAGCTCTCTCCACGGCGTATAGGTCGCGGTTTCGAGCCCATGGAACAACTTTTTTTTAAGTTTCTTTTAAAATCCAAAACGACGTCGTTTCGGGTAAACGGTTCGCTAAACGGATCATTAAACGTCTTCTACTGATTCTGTTAATTGATTTAACGGAGTGCTAAATTGGCCAGGTCAACCATAAGTTTCATGGTTTTTCTAAAAGTCATGAAAACTTAAGGTATTTAATGGCCAGCAAATTAGTCTAGGTATTTTTTGACCAAAAGTTTAAAATTTGGGTATTTTTTGGCAGTTTTCCCCTACATAAACATAAAATATCCTGAAGTCCATCGTCACTACAAAAACATTGTCACTACGTCTAGGGTTAGCCGTTTTGAGCAGAATATATAAATGTTGGTCACTGAAAAAAAGAGATTTAGAGTTCTTGATTAGAGCATCAGAGTGAGAGAAGACAACAGTGTGTGCACTGGTTGTAAATGAGTTCTAAGTAGATTTCGTGAGTTGTCTATGATAAATGAATGAGCTGTTGTGACGTTGTATATTTTTTTTTTTTTTTTTTTTGCGAAATGACGTTGTATGAAACTTATATAAAAAGTTTGAAAAAATTGTTTATGTGATTTCTTATAAAGATAAAATGTTGTTTACGTTTCAAGTACATATCGCCTGCGCCTGGTGTTCACGGTTCTAGTTATTTCAACTTGTATCACTATTTTACCTTAAAGTCAAAATATTACGAGCTATCAATTCGATCCACATCTTTGGTTCAGAAGTCGAAGACGTGTGTTTGGTTTTGGCTCAACGCAAATACATGTTTGTCGTCAGCCAAAATAAGATATTTTTGTTTATGATATAAGTGATTGGCCAACTCAAGCTTACAGCTTACTAGTCCATATCTCGTTGCTATAAAAGGATCCTCTTCTTTTAATTCGTGTTATGTGTACATCGATGACCATAGTTTTGTTTTCTTACGTAATTATTTCTTCTATAGGTTTATACATTTCAACATTTCGGTCCAAATGGAAAGCAGAAATCTTTATTCTACTATTTATTAGTGGTTGTAATTATAGTCCCGACGACGACTAAAATTAGGATGAATCTGCATATAACAAACAAACGAATGTCTATTGTTGACATGAAATTACGATGATGACGTACTCGTCTGTTAGACAATTAGAGTGCAAATCATTGATCTTCCCCCAAAACAGCTGGTTTACTTTTTCATAAAGTCAATAAATAACATTTGTCCTCCAAAAAAGGATCATGTTACTCAACAATGCTAGGACCACAAAATAGTAATATATAACCTATGATAACGATATTATTTCGATTTATTCAAAAGAAACAAAGAGCAAGAAAAATATAATTAAGTCAAGTGGACATATAAAAAATGCATATAGAAGATAATTGTTAACGAGGGGATAAAATTTGACTAAGAAAAGCAGCTATTTGATACTCTTTACTATTTAGTAGTTTTAGTGATCAGACGCGTAAACTTCAATAATTTCCATTTTGATAGATATTTCAAAAGTTTATCTTTCTAGTTTTCTATTATGGTGATATATAAGTGATGGAATGTAAACACTAAGCCAAGAATTAAAGTCTAAAGATAGAAACTGAAGATCCAAATGGATCAAATTAATAATATGACAGAAGCAGAGGGTTCAGATGGTGAACAAAAAAAAAAAGCAAAGGGTTCAGATCAAAATTAAGTAGCAAACTTAGATTTATTTAGAGTGAATAACATAGTTAACCTATGAAGTCAACCCCTAAGTCAACTCCAGAGTAGATGGAAAAATTGTTAATTACGTTTGATGAGAAGCGGCTGAATCCACTAAAGTAAATTACAATTAATCTTCCCGTAAGTAAATTACAATTGATATTAAACTAAGCAGAATAAATTGATATATTAAACACAAATTCATCCTATAAAAGCAATAGGAGGGACAACTAAAAAAAAAAAGAGAAATTTGGATTCGACATACCCATTTCAGTTTTTTCCTTTTAGATTTCAATTTGCTTTTCTCTGTGTCTTATTCTTGTAAAAGCTTTGAAGTAGTTAATAATAAAAACTATTTAGCCTCGACCCCTTTTTCTTTTCTTATCTTGATTCTAAGGTTTTGCACATCTGTTAAAAAATCATTCAATGTTTGTATTTTGCATAGGAAAAAACTCGGTCGTTCAGCTATTCATATTTATAAAATTTGACACTTGTAATTTGCGCTATAATGTTGAAAATGGCTTAAATGATTCAGTTATTTTTGCAATATATACATATGTCAAATAAAAAATTTAATGAAAATATCAAATTTAGATATGTCAAATATGTTTAGATATGTTTATATATGTTATCTTTACTAAAATGTTTATTTGTAATTTGTATTTCAAAACTTAGAGATGCTATTAATTTTTTTTATTAAGGTGATATAGATTTAATTTCATTGCAGATAATAGATAATAAACATATGTTATAAGCAAAACAAAATTCTTAGATGATAATTTGTTTTTGGAACATAAAAGATAAGAACACATTTCTTAGGTTGACATTTTTTATATGTTAATCATAACATTTCAAAGTAATATCAAACATTCTACTAAAGTTTCGAATATACAATATAATTATGCTATTTGAGATATTTACAAGAATGGCTCCAAATACCCAGTGTCCCCACATTCCCATCATCACGAGTCATAAATCCTGAATATGCATTTCCATTCGTATTCGTATAAAAGTTAAAACCGGTTATAATAAAATACAAAACAGTTACATTTGACATATCATGGTGTTTTTTGTTTGTGCAATCACTGTATAACTGAAAGTTTTTAGCCAGAAAAAATAAACACGGAAGAATATTGTTTAAAAGTACATAAATCATTGTATTATTAGTGGAACATTATAAGTGATTGCTATATTTGTAAATTTTCCTTAAAACTTTTATGCAAGGTATCACTTATTCGTCCAAGAAATAAAGGTTCTCAGCAAAGCCTAAATGTACAAACTTTCCGTCACACAAACTTTTGGTTAAAGTCATAACCACAGATATCATCGGCCATATCTCTGGGTCATATATAGCCTTATAGGCTAGAGAAAGCACTTAAACGCATCATTGAACCTTAACACACTAGTAAAACAAATAAACAACAACATTTCTTTTGGACACATACGAAGAAAGTGACTGCATACGTAAGTCTTAAGTACTGCCCGGAATTTTGAATAACGGAGCTGTTAATTCTCAGCTGTACATAACTATGATGTTCAACAACATTTGGAGAAAGGTCTAGTCATCGTTTAATGTGTTAAATAATTACCATTTGAAGTAGTTTTTTTATACGAGATTTGTAATCGTTTGGTAAATATCATAGTGTGCTTATCTCAATCTGAAGTTTGTAACAATTATCAAACTGAAAGTATTTGAAAAATAAGACGCTGATTAGAAAATCTCTTTTATTAAACGGGTTGAAAATAGGTATAGATGGCTACAAAAACATAGGAAAAACATACAAGCACGACAACGAACGTTTACAAATTACAAAGAAAAATAAAAATTAAAAACTATAGAGCTCTCACCATCTAATATCACGTAAACAAAAATAAGATTATTAAACTCTAGCTTGCATATATTTATTTAAACTGTAAATATTTTGAAGAGGAAACTGTGTGCGGGGATCGTATGCATGGTTGATTCAAGTGCATTCGAAACCAGATGGAACCTTCCTGTTACACTTGTTGAGAAGAACGCTGAGAGATATAGGAATGTTAAGGTTGATTCCAAGAACGTTAGCCCTAAGAGCAGTGCAGAGACAAACTGCAGCCTCGAGGTCAACTAAACCTTGAACAACCGAGCAGCACTGCTGAGATGATGGTTGACCCAGCTGTATATTGAGTAGGCCGCTTAGGACATTTCCGCATACACCGAGCTTCAGGACATCTATAGGACAGTTTCCGGATGAGCCAGGGGTGCTAGGAGGTGTGACAGGCCTAGGGTTAGGACTTGGGACCGACGGACTTGGAACAGACGGACTTGGGACCGATGGACTTGGGACATGCTTCGGGGGCTTGGGACTTGGGACCGGCTTAGGCTTAGGACTTGGGCCCGGCTTGGGTTTGGGACTCGGGCTGCAGCCACAATCAGTTGCAGCGGTTAACGTGAAAAAGAGGATGTTGAGGGCGAAGAAAAGNGCCTAGGGTTAGGACTTGGGACCGACGGACTTGGAACAGACGGACTTGGGACCGATGGACTTGGGACATGCTTCGGGGGCTTGGGACTTGGGACCGGCTTAGGCTTAGGACTTGGGCCCGGCTTGGGTTTGGGACTCGGGCTGCAGCCACAATCAGTTGCAGCGGTTAACGTGAAAAAGAGGATGTTGAGGGCGAAGAAAAGAGCAAGAGAGGCTGAGTTCCTTGAAGCCATTTTTCGGTGTTGTAAGGATTATTGAGTGTTAGACAGAGAGAGATGAAGAGAAATGAAGAGAAGCTGAGGGTATTTATAGGGATTTAAAAGGATGTGAAGAGTACCAACTTGTTTTTAGTATTATCAATTACTTATTAAAAATATTATATATATATATATTATAAATGCCATTCCAGAAAA
Organism: Sisymbrium irio; assembly: GCA_000411075.1. Classification (NCBI taxonomy): domain Eukaryota; kingdom Viridiplantae; phylum Streptophyta; class Magnoliopsida; order Brassicales; family Brassicaceae; genus Sisymbrium; species Sisymbrium irio. Next base: position 51,262 of record KE155140.1, read on the forward strand.
ATATCTGATATGTTATCTGCGTTATAGTTGCAAAATCTGACTCGTGTATTTTCCCTTTTAGTAGTTACGTAGAACTGAACCTCGAAATGATATAAAACGTCGAATTTTGTAAAACATTTATATGACTTAGAAAAATATTTGATTTTTACATTCATATTAGTATTATTGTCAAGTTGTCAATGATGTTATGTTACTATCACCAACATGAGTTCATGACCCCACCATATCACATTTAGTTCAGAGTCTCTTTGGCTCGTAGTCATTTTACTTCATACCTCAGAGCAATAGAGCATCTATAAGTTTCGGTTGGGAAATCAAATCCTTTAGGTTGGGGGATCAACTCCCAGCCAATACAATATGTTATATGAATATTTTGAAATTTTCTTTATCCTCTTACTTCATACTTCAGAGCTTCTATAAGACTATAGATCGTTTTTTCCCGTTGATTTCATAATGGATATCACAGATCGACCGATAAAAGAAAAACAGAAAGGAACCTAAAAGTCGTGGAAAATATCTCAACTTATCTTTACCACCAGACGTCGACCAAACAAACTTGTATGAATTCTTGTCTCACTCTGATTTTTTTCTCTCTTCCTATTGATTTTACTAGAAACCAATTGATCGTATACGTTCGTATAACCCGACTATTACTTAAAAATCATGAAACATACCAAATAAATTAAAATACTTGAACAAATTCAAAATTTGAGTTGTTTGGTTGACCGAGACCAACCCAGATTACGAACCAAGATCAATGTCAGTCAATCCCTCAACAGTGATTTTTAGCTGGCTTAGGTAAAATAATGTTTTCCCGTATTTGGTATTGATCGTTTGGATCCAAAAGAGGTTGTCCCGTAGAAGTCAACTTTTGCTAGGTAGAAATATATGTCCTAAGCACGTTTACTTTTTTTGGTATCGGACATAATCATACCTCAATACCATTCCTAATTGACATTTTCGTGTGTATTTCTAATTGACATATCTTTATCATGAATTGACGGATCGATTCGGGGGAATCACACTTTTTCGTATATTGTCGTCCGCAGAAACTTGAGCATTTCTATAAGTAGTGATAAAACCACGTAATACTACTTATTAGGAAACGTACTAAATAGGGTACGTATAGGGAACGTTAACATCTTCTTTTATTTATTTATTTCTTTCTTTATTATATTTTTTTTGAAAAACGTTAACATTTTTAGTAGGACAATTTAATCCAGTAAGGAATTTGCTAGAAATCGTCTGCCCTTTTATTTTGTGTATCGTTCTAGTTATTTATCTACCTAATTTCATTTTTGGATCTTTTTTTATCTAAGCAAGAAGTTCGAACTTAGTTCTATAATCTCTTTGGAATTTTGATTAGAGATCAGAGAAGGTTAAACTAGCCTCATGTTCGAACTTTTGTGATTTTCCTTCCTTTTTTTTTAGGTAGCGAAGTGTGATATCGGTTAAGCTACCGACATCGAATAATCTTTATAAAATCTTTTTATTGGAAAAGACTAAAAAAAGTACAAATTAGATTTCACATGAGGAAGACATATCCAAAAAGAATAATATCAACAAAGATGGTTGGACAAAATCTATCTAAGCATAGTTTTAAAATAACATGTCTATATGTATGATTTAAAGAAATATTATTAAAATTTACAAAAAGATTAAAGGTTCAATAATGGTAATTTAGTTAATTAATATAATTTTTTTAAATAGAACATAATAAGTTAGATATACCTAAACAAATATGAAAATTCAGATTTTAATTACTAAAACTAATTTTTACTTATCAATAGATATTTTTAATTATTACAATATAACTGTTTAAAATTAATACTTTATAAATTAATGTATACTAAAAATCTCTATAAAATAATAAAATATTATCGTTTCAAATTGAATTTTTGGTTCAATTAATATATCGATAAATTAATAATCTCTATAAATTAGTAAAAAATGAAAAATTTGGTGTAGTCCCAACATTATTAATTTATAGAGGTTTCATTGTATATTATTTTCTCATTATTTATATCTTATTTTTATAAATTGAAATAATTAAATTATTTCTATTAAATTAAAATATTTATATTTTGTATATATTATAAAAATATTTATAATATCATAAATTATTATAAAAAATGTGATCTTACACTATAACACGGGTTAGAATCTAAAAGTTATTATTCACTAATATGTTGAATTTAGTAAATTATATGATATATCTATATTAAAAATAAAAATATTAACATCTCAACTTCAAATTTGTAAATATATTTTATCAAAAAAAATATCAGAAAATTATTTAAAAATTGTACAAAATTCAAAATAAAGATAATACAAATATATAAATTTCACTTTTTAGTATTTTTTTTTGGAAGAGTTGCCAATAGGTTTGTTGCCTCCTTGGAACGTGGACTAAATCAGGTTGGTTAGTCTCCTCCGAGTAGGAAACTCAACTCTGAAACACGTTTTGGGTTAAAATGCTAAATGGATTGTATGAAAGAATATTTATGTATGCAAGAGGAATATTTTAACTTGATATTCATTGACAAATCTTACACACATATATACACTATACAGAGGTAATTACCATAACTAAATAGTAACATGCGCCATGTGCGGAATGAAATGTAAATTCAAATATTTTATTATATATTTATAATTTTGAAATCATAAATTTTTTATTAAACATGATTGATCAATCCTATTTTTATTGCACACATCTTATAGAAATAATTTATTATAATAGTTAATAAAAATAAATGATAGTAATCGATTAGCACTTTTCAATAGTTAAACCATCATC
>KE155140.1:54888-66334 GCA_000411075.1 Sisymbrium irio
TATAAAATTATGTATAAATTATTTTTAAAATTATAACTTTTATTATAGTGAATAAATATAAACTAATGTGAATAATCATATACTGAAATAAAATATGTTTTCATGTAAAAGCTATTTGATAAAAATAATATACATATTTAATATAAGATTATCTAATTTTATTGGTGGAATACATAATTAAAATTATTTATAATAAATATTATATATATTAATGAATGGTATATATTTTAATAATAGTCCATGAGATATATTATAATTTGTATTAATATAAATTATAGGGGATTAAGTATAAAGTTATAAATGTTAATATAAGTATAGTATCATAATATGTAATTATTCTAATAAATGAATACATTTTTTTATGTAACATGAGAATTATTCTCCTTTTGACATATAAGTAATGACAATCTTGTTTTTTTTTTTGGTAAGTGCCCAGGAAACTAAGTTTCCCGAAATTTATTCAGACTCAAAAATACAACTACAGTCTAATTCGCCGTGGGAACAAACTCCCTATAGCATCATCTCTCAAGAGTCCATCACAGTTAGAAGGAACACTATCAAAAGTATATAAACCCAACTCCAAATCAAACGCTAGATTAGCTAAACCATCAGCTAGGCGGTTTGCCTCTCTGAACACATGTGAAACACGGACTGTCCAGTCTCTTCCAAGAAAGCCGTGGCACAATCACACCAGGAAAGAGAGAGGATGCGATTCTGCAATCCCCTCGCTGAGAAAACCAACAACCAACTTCGAGTCAACCTCAAGCTCTAACCGTTCTACCCTCTGATTCCAAGCAATGCACAGACCATAGTAAACACCCCAAAGTTAAGCTCGAGGTGCGGAGCAACGGCCAATGTTAAACGCGAAACCAAAAACCCACTCTCCTGCTTCATTTCGGATCACACCACCTGAAGTTGCTAAACCCGAATTTCCACGAGATGCTCCATCAGTATTTAACTTAAACCAGGTTGGTGTTGGAGCCTCCCAACCAATCAAGTTCTTGATTCTATCAGCCCCTCCTACATTCATTCTCAGGCTCTCATTTGCATTCATAACCTCCTTCGCTATATTTCTCACAAACTGCACCCGATCCTTGCATAATCGATTCTCTCCGAACAAATTCCCGCACCTCCATTTCCATCCCCACCACAGACTTATAGCAAACAAGATTGACCATGATTCCGATGCTGCATTTCCTGTGGCACTTAGATTCACAAAGATCCAATCAAGTAATGATAATCTTGTTAATCACAAATGTTCTTTTCTTAAATGTCTTCTCAATTAATAATAAAGGGATTAACGTGATTAACCTTTGATTGACAAGCTTAATGTGTCATCATATCAACCATCATAATGACAAAACTTGTTTAACTAGTTCATTGTTTATCATCTTTCCTCAGTTTGAGCCTGGATAGATCACGTCTAAGCTAGACTTGAAGTTGTTAAATAACATTACGATAATATTGAAAGACTCTTTGAGAAGATGTCGATTTACTGCAGCTTTAATTTGAAGGATGACTCGGATATGACCTGTTGGGACCTTTTCTATGAAAAATGATGTCGATTTCAATATGCTTAGTTCGCTGATGTTTTGCTGGATTGGATGAGATCTAGATAGCACTGATGTTAAACACAATTGTCGCCTGAGTAATTAGTGTGTGAAGCTCAGGTAATAGATTTCGAATCAAACAGGTCTCTACAACTTTGTTTGCTACTGCCTTGTACTCAGCTTCTGCAATTGAACTAACATTTTGTAGACGACCTTGGACAAACCAAGATGTGATTGCTGATTTAAATAGTCACATAAATCCGTTTCTGTGTTACTTTTTGTACTACATCAAGACTGTTATAGGAAATACTGTGTCGTATTATATCATCTTTTTAGTTTTATTTTCTTTTTATGTTTTTCTCTCTAATTTTATTTTGTAGGGTTTACAAAGTATATATTTTTAAATTTTCGAAGTCTCAGATTATTCATCTAATTATCTGAAACTTTATGTTGTGTTTGCAGATTCATGTGTTGTGTTTGCATCTTCACAGAAGTCTCACAATCGAAGTTTCTAAATACGAAGCTTTAATTCACCTTATCAAATGTTGAACGGAAACTTGGTGTTCAACTACACCAAAATTTTGTTGAATTGTCTAATCCACAATATCCATTATATAATGAACTAACAATTACTTTCCATAGAAAGTTATGGAAAGGACCACGTCATCAACACCCACTCCCCCTTACAAGCCATGTATCTTTTTTTTCTTCATCCAATCTGTTGTTCTCTGCGAAACGGGTCATTATTCTTTATCCATGGCTTTCATTTTCTAATAGGTCACTCATTCTATTGATTATGTTCACTTCCAAATGGGCCACTTTTTTCACCCATGAAATTCATTTCTAATGGCCCATTTGATTCTATTCAGATGAATTAAATTAAGTTAAACATGAAAAATAATTATTGAATGAAAAGTCATAGAGAGGAAATAAAATGTTCAGATAGAAAATTAAAGAAAATAATAACATCAAACCATACAATAAAATAAAGAAAAAAATAATATAACAGAAAAATAAACAGAAATATGGTGGTATAACCTAAAAAAAAACCAAAATTAAAATTTAACCATTTCATAAATTCACCCAAAAATAAAATAAAAATTTAAAAATGAAAATAATTATCTTCTAAACTTATATAGGTTCATCAAATGATATAATTTTATTATAAAAAGAGAAAAATAAAAATGACATATAAAACAAAATAAAATAATCAATATTATATTAACATCAAAATATCAAAATTTTAAAAAGGTAGATGAAAATGAATACTGTTACAAAAATTACAGAAAACTAATTTTATTAGATTAACTCATCTAATGTAAATAATACTGTACCAATAACTATTACCTAAACATAAAATTTAGATAATAAAAAAAAACATTCAGTCCAAAATTTTTTTAGGTAGGATATCAACAAGAAAAAAAAGAAAAACTTTAAAAATATAAACAAACCCCAAACCCTGCGCGTATGGGCGGGGTTAGAGATTTCTAGTCATTATATAATGTTGCAAATCATTTTTGTATGTTTTAAAGCACGTACCTTTTCTTATAAATAGGTTTATGTAAGGAAAATCAGAAGTAATTGACTTACAGACTATAGTTACGTGAATCTTACAAAGGTTATGGTTTTTGCCGTAGAAATCAACTACCTCTCAAAAACATAAAAGGCATTGCCATTCAACATAAACTATGCCCATGTGAAAATTGTAATAATAATTGAAATGCGTTGAGATTAATACGTTGGTTACTAATATTCATAATAGAAAACGATTGGTACAAACAATACAAGTGCCCAAGACGAGGACGTTTAACAAAAAGTTATTAAGACCTCACACATTTTTCACTTAAAAAAGATTTAAAAAATTGAAACCCTAGCTTGCATGCATTTTGTTGAAACTCGTAATCTGTCGGAAGAATAAAATTTGTGTGCTCATGTCGTAATTGCTGATATTCTCCATGTGCATGCATATACAAAAAAAGTATTTTTCCCATCAATGCTGTGCATTTGTTTATCAATTTTTTAAAATGTTGAATTTTTTTTTGAGTAATCTATTTTTTTTTAGCTTTATGCTGCCAAAACTTATGAGATGTATTGGATGAATGATTTAAATTTATTTGGGTAGATATTAGTTAAAAAATAATTTCAAAGATATTTGGGATGTGACTAGAGTTTACAAAATTATTATTACAATGTTTAATTGATTAGAAAATATTTCAGGATATTTGAGAAAATTAAAAATTAATGAATTTTTTTTTAATTATTTCAAATAACATAAAAAATTTATTTAAATATAATTTATTTTTAAAAATATATAAAATAAATAAATACTGTAAAATGATAAAACAGAGGAAACAACCCAGATTTGTTTCTCAACATTGTTCACAACTGACTAATATCGTACCTCTTATAAATTGCACTCGTTAGCAGCTGACACAAACTAACCAGGTTATTTGAGATTGGATTCACAATCCACTCTTTACCACCTTGAAATCATAGATCCTGATTTTTCATGTTATCTTTATGTTTTTGTGTGGGCTTTTGACTGTGGATCGTACTATTTCCATGTACACTGATATTCATATATCATGCGGTTTATGAGACTAATGTCATAAGTTGCACGTCGTATCATTCGGTTATAACAGTATGAACAGATATATGTTATGTGTGGTTGCTACGGTCAATAATTCGCTAATATGCTGATTTGCTGGGGATTCCATCTATGTGTTATTATGAGATACTTAAACCTACAAATTAACCGTTGTTGTGTGTACCTAACTACCTATACATGTATAATCATTCTGTATCATATCCTGTATGTGTAGGTACGTGTTTATTAGATTTAATTCTCACTGAAGGATGTTTTGTATATATATAAATTGAGGGATCATTTGTCTAAGTATCGCACTCCTGCATAATCACTATGCGGGATCATATCGTGTAAGTATAGGGTTTTTCTAATATTCTCATTGAAAGATATTTTGTATGTAAAATTATGGTTTCAGTGCAGACGACTTTCAATAGATCCATATTGCTGTGATTAATCAGAATCAGCTGGGTTCTTTTATCCAAATGTAGAGTAAAACTCAATAATTTTAATATCGTATTTCTCTTTTTTTTTCTGTGATTCTAATTATTCTGTTTTGGGATTTTAAATATATTTAATCTCTCTATATTATAATTAAATTGTGCATTAATTATGTTTTCTTACTATTAATGCTATGCAACTCTTATAAACATCGCGAGCGTTAAGACTTAGTCTAATCGATTTCTTTTAATGGATATATATATAATAGGTAGATCTGATATGTATGTACAGATAAATTTATTAAATTTTCAAAACATATACATTTATTTTTTCTCTTTTAATCGGTATACGAAAATGATTGACTAATTTTTTTTATAATTAAAGCGGAAACAAGCAGCTGATTAATAACTTTTTAAAATTGTGCATGAGCAAATCGTTCTAAAATGGATTCATTAAAAGAAGAAGAAACAACATTTATTCGATTAAAAACTGAAAGTAGCCACAATTCAAAGAATCACACAAAGAAAGAAAAACATTAAAAAAATAGGTTAAACATTTTATCCAATCGAAAGATTGGTATCAAGCGCATATGAATCCAGAAGGGGTCTTCCTACCACAAACATTGAGAAGAAGACTGAGAGAGACGGGAACATTAAGATTGATTCCTAAGACATTAGCCTTTAGCGCGGTACAGAGACAAGCCGCAGCCTCAAGATCAACCAACCCATTGAGGAGTGAGCAGCAAGGCTTAACTGGTGGCTTGCCCAATTCGATTTTGAGAAGATCCTTGAGAACATTGGCGCAAACACCGAGCTTGAGGGTCCCTTTGGGGCAGCTTCCTGAGGAGGAAGGACTTGGAGTGGGCTTAGGTTTAGGTTTGGGTTTGGGGGTTGAGCTGCAACCACCGCCACACGCGGTGGTTAGCGTGAAGAAGAGAATGTTAAATGTGAGGAAAATGACAAGGGAGGCTGAGATTTTTGAAGCCATCTTTTCCAACGATATACTTCAATTTGAGCAAGATGTTTTAAGATGGAGTGTTGCTTTAGAGATTGGTGAAGAAATATGGAGAGTGGGTGTGCGTATATATATTAGGGTTGCAAGGGGTTGGACAGTTAAATAAAGCTGTCAGCACTACATTATGTTGAGGAATTATTAACTTCCTTCATATTTTAGTAATAGACCACAGTGGGTCATTGTTTTATTGGTTAAGATAAATCGCTATTTTTATTTCGACGAGAAAAAATTACAATCATGGTTTTATAATACTGAACAATAGTTACAGGAAATATAATTATTAACACAGCATTACGCTGTCCTATTTTTTTAATTTGTCAATTTTATCATCAAAGAGAGATTAATTATTTTGGTCTGATGTTCCATTTAAACAGAATACGTACATAAAATATGTTCATTGTAGGTTAACAATTTAATGTAATAGAGTTTTATAAAACCAATTAATGTTTTATATCTTGGGTTCACTCTATCATATATTTTCAATCAACTTGTGTTTCATATATATACCAAATACTTATTTATTAAGACAACAGCAATCTACGAAAATATTCTTATTTACTTTTTGATAAAAGATTCACATTTGTAATATATATATATAGTTTATAGGACATTCAGGTATATTATATATATACATACTAATTGAAAAGGGTAAAACTCATATACATTTTGTACAACTTGAAGCAAAATTAAACTTGCTTACCAACGACTAGATTTCAATTAGAATCGATGCACATGTGTATAATAATTACTCATTCCATGTGTAGCTCCGATCGCGTTTGAAGGTAATTTGGAATTTTGTGACTACAAAGTCTGGCTTTTTCACATTTCTATTGGCTTTATCCTTCTCGTCTTATTTTTATTTTCCTGATTCCGATCCTAAGTACTAAAAATATTTCAACAGTATACATTACTCTCGAATTTTAGAAAGATGTAAAATATAGGAATTTTTATGGAATCAAAAAGAAAAACTCGCTGATATAACTATCGATCCTAATCTCACCGACTTCAGAACCAATACTGTTCCTCTATTTTTTTTTGGTAAACCATTGGAGATTACGTAGTAGCAGACCAACACTTCTCTCTTGGCATTTCGTACAAGGTTGACGAGATAAGTAAATGTAACCGTAGTGAAATGAGATAACTTCACCATGATTGTAAATGTTCGTTTCTGATCCAGTAAATGTAACAGATTATACAGTAAGTTTATAAAAATAACTTTATTTACCGATGATTATTTTGTGGGGATAGCATTAAAGTTTGCGCTCAAGAAAATGGAATTAATTTTATATTACTATACATTCAGCTTCATAAATAAATATAGATCGATATGATGATTATTTTTTTAAATGCCAGTAGAAAGTTTAGTTAGTAAGTCAAAAACAAGAATTTGATATAAAATTTAACACTTAAACAAAAAAAAGTTTAGTTGGTAAGTCAGACAGTTATTATACTGCTTGGACAACAATTTCCCTTAGATAATCGATGTATATATCAGTGTTTAAATTAGTATGATATAAATATTAATAACAACATACATAGTCTTAGTATTATTCGTTAATGGCTTAGACATGAATCTAACTTTGAATTCCGATGTTAGACGATACCTATTCAAGAACAAACATAGAAAATATGAATATATTGTAGCTATGTTGGGCAACGGAAACCATCAGGAAGGGTTCCTCCACATGCGTTGATGGCCAAGTTAAGGTGAATAGGAGTGTTGATAGTGATGCCGAGAATGCTGAGCTTAAGAGCAGTGCAAAGGCAAAGCGCAACATCAAGATCAATTAGACCTAAGAGAATAGAGCAACAAGGTCTCATAGCTGGTGCACCAAGATTCAAGTTGATGAGGTTGAGAACATTTGCGCATGTGGAAAGTTTGAGAGCATCTCTTGGGCAAGTATTTTCTGCGACAACCGAGGTAATCAGGTTGAGGAAGAGAAGATTGATCACAAGGAACAAAGCAAGTGTGGTAGAGGTCTTTGTAGCCATAGTTGATCTCTCTATATGATATATGTATATGTTTGTTACTTTCAGCTGTGAAGCATATATAGATTATGAAGGGAGATTAATGGTATTAAAGATTGCTTACCTACTGCGATTAGGTATTTTAAAATAAAGAACGTAGAGTAATATAACAAAATTCTTCCAATTATTTTTAATATTGAATTAAGATTAATAGGAAGGTCCTTATCTAGAAGATAAATATATTAACTCTATTACTTACTACTATAAACTCTATTACTATTATTAATGAGCTAAAGAAGATGGTGTCGACTATATAATTAAACAGAATATTGCTTGTATCGAGTTGAGTTTTTTATACGGGAATTTCATAAACAATTTTTGATATTTTTCATAAGTTATTATTTTTAATGATTATTAAATCATAAATAAAATTTATAAAATAACATATGGGGAATTAATAACGGTTGGAGAAATAAATCAGTTTTCTAAAAATGCAATTGTACCACTACATTAAGAGAACTTTCAAGAATTTCTAAATAAATAGTAATCCGGTAAAAAAATTAATATTATCAATAAAGAATATATATTATAAAATTGTTTGCTTTTATTTGTCTCAGTTTAACAAATCTTCCAAAAATATTGGGTCCAAAATTCCCTAGAATTCAGGGAGCATAATAAAAATCCCATCTAATTAGGTTCATTTGTTCTTTTCCACGTATATGATTTCCTTTTTTAGTTGAGGACAAGAGTCCACTTAAAAAATGGCAATGTTTGTTTTCTTTGTTTGTAAGACCTACTATAACGTATTAAATCGTAATTGCGTACCAAAAAAAATAAAAAAAATAAATAGTAGTCTTGGTATACAACCTTCGAAACGTCTAAAATATTAAGAATAATAATAGGTGGAAATAATTTTTGTTTTTAGTGGTTGGTAACCAAAAAAATTAAGCGGCGTATGAGGTTCAAAATTATTAATCCAGAACGTAAATTTTACTTTTTCAAGAAATAAGCGAATTGGACCATACCTGCTGGCTCATGTTATTATTCATTCCATATGAAATGTAGCCATCAGGAATTTAAGATCTAAGTTAATAAGTTGATGGTAAAGACTTGGTTCATCTAATCATCTTCTGATTTTGACCGAACATTTGGCACTCGTTTGCGCGAATAAGATTGGACAATGAAATACCTTAGCTTTCTTTTTCTGACATCAAAATATGTTAGTTGTGAGCTTATGACTAGTTTCGGTGATATGAGTACATAATAACAGTTGCGTCGGTTTTCGTGTGGTTCAGAGCATCTTTTGTCGTCTACAACTCTTTTGGGTTATCCTTGGGTTATGGACATTGCAGCGACATAAGTACAAACCATTGAATTTTTGGAAAAAAAAAAAGAAATATAAACCATTAAATTTTTGGAAAAAAAAAAGAAATATAAACCATTAAAGGCTTTAATATTTGAAAGGTGGACATGATGATAAAAAAAACATTCAAGAATTAACGGGATTAATTTGTTAAACCTACCTGAAACAAGTAGCCTTTTTCGACCACAAAACGATATGGAATTTTGAGTTACAAACAAATGTTAAATTGATTTAAAGATTTTCAAAGACACAGAATAAGCTAAAAGGTTTAGAAGTAATTGAACCATTCTCCTCTAAAAACACATGACGAAGGCACTCATCAAAGTCACATACAAAAGAAAAGAAAACACCACAAGAAGAAGCCGGTTTTCTCATGAATCATTTCATCAAACAGTAGCCTAAAGAGTTTGAAATCGAAGAGAATTACAAAACAAGCTTGATAAAGATCATTAAAAATAATTTAACATTTTTTTGTAAAGACATCTCCATCTGTTAAAGCAGGGGGTTTGTTTTAATATTGGCTCTGGTGAGGACATTCGAGTATTCTATGATAATTGGTTACCAGTGTCCCCTCCTTGTCCTGATTTGATTCCTTATGCTAATCATGTATCTTCACTCCGAATCTCTGATCTTATTTCTGTTCAAGGATCCTCTCGGGTTTAGAATGAAGAAGTTCTTGATTTGTATATTTCTGTGTAAGATCTCGCGGTGATCAAAAGTATCTTTTTTTCTCAGTTACCAGCACCGGATACTCTGATATGATCCCTACGTTCATTGGGCGAATACTATGTTAAGAGTGGTTATGCTCTTACACGAGATCATGATCCATCTATTAGTTTGGTGTCTCTTCCTCATGGGAATCCTATTCTGAAGTCCAACATCTGTAAATTACTTATTCCTCCTAAATTGCACCATTTCCTTTGGCGCCTGTTATCCAAAGCTTTTGCCACTGCTTCTAGATTACATACTCGTGGCTTGTTGCTGGATCCTACATATAAACAATGTGGGTTGGCTGATGAAACCATTAACCATCTGTTCTTTCTATGTTCTGCCTCTCGTCTGTCTTGGGAAAAGGCTCAATTTCCATTCTCGTGTTTAACATCCCCTGCTGAGGATCTTGAGACTAACTTTTCTGATTTCTTCTGATTTCTTCTGATTGCAACAACAACTACTCCTTTTTGTTGGATTTTATGGCGCATTTGGAAATCACATAATTATCTTGTTTTCTCTCAGAATGTCTTTGCTCCTCTGCCTGATGTTCACATAGCTGTCTCTGAAGTTCGTGATTGGATTTCTGTGCTGGATTGCCCGAGCACATTGGAAGTCTCGGAAGTCTCTATGCCTGTTCAGTTTGGACTCCTCCTGATCGTAACTCTCTTAAATATAACTTTGATGCAGCTTTTGACCCTCACACCGATCAATCTTTTGCGGATTGGGTATTTCGTGATCATGCAGGTGGTTGTTGTTACTGGGGGTCTACTCTACTGCATTTATCTTCCTCAGCCTAGATGAAGTGGAGAGCCATGCGCTGCTATTGGCGGTGCACTGCATGCAATTTATAGGGTACTATAACGTTGTTTTTGAAGGGGATTGCCAAGTTCTCATTTATATTCTCCAAGATCTATCTTTTGATTAGAAAATACATAATTTATGCTAGGACACTATCACTGCTCATCTGGTCTAGGTGCTGTGTTTCGTTTTATACGCCATGAGTCAAATGTCTTTACTCATACTCTTGCTCGATATGAAGCCTTTATTGGCTCTTTCTGTTTTAGTACTTCCTATATGCCCTTCTGGTTTTTTTCTTTGTTACCTAATGACTTAATAAACAATTATTTTTCTAATTCAAGTTAATAGTTTTGGTCGGAAAACAAAAAGTTCTCCGCCACGTTAGCACGGAACTCATGACACGTATAAATCTTAAATTGATATACGTCTTAAATTGATAAACACAAACGTAAAAAATTGATATTTAATTATTCTTCATCTAATTATCCTCTCCCAAAACACAAATCGGATCTGCTTGCCAAATTGGACTTCTATCGATATCAATCGCCACTAAATTCACTTTCCTCAGTGTATAAATCACAAAAGAAAACTAAAACGACTCATCTTCATTTTCATCGACGCTTCTAGATCATCTTCATATACCTATATATCAGTATTGAATTAATAAACCATTTAATCTCATACTAACGTATTTAGAAATTGAAAATCTGGTTTTTTGGGATTTTACTTTCAGTTGTTGTTAAATCCAAATATATGAGAATAAGCTCACAAATCTAAAGTCTTTCCCACTAATACGTAACTCTGATTTAGTGATTGGTTTTTGCATTTCTGATGGAAGAATATTAATATGTTTCAAAGAAACAAAAATTCTCAAGGAAACACGTCTGAAGAAAAAATAGTGTGCTCTTCCCAAAGAAGAATACTAAACTATTCTCTATTTCATTAAAAAATATGCTTTGGGGTTTTCTCACATTTTAAATACTAGCTGAACTGTTCACCTCCGCGCATGCGCGGAGT
>KE155140.1:66495-76694 GCA_000411075.1 Sisymbrium irio
ATTAAAGAATTGTTATTATTTTTTTTTTCTGATTTTGTTTTTATTTAATTTATAAGTAAATTTAGTGTTTAAAGTATTCATGTTTGTCATATAAATATATTTTTCGTACAATTTTTGTTTTCTTATTGTCTTTGAAAAAATATTTTTTGCCATTTTTGTAGAACATTATTTTGTTTTAGTATTATATATGTTTACTTAATTTTCCCATATGGTGGGTTTGTGAGTTTTTTTTTAAATATTTTTGTATATTATATATATTAACGTAGATGTTTATAATCTTCTTTTTTAGCTGTTTTTGTGGATATTTTTAGTGTTTATTGTATTAATTTTAGTAATATAAGATTATTTTTTGGTCTTTTTTGTTTTTTCATTTTCTTAAAAAACATGTTTCACATTGGATTGATGTTGTATATACTTTACTATATTTTTTTTATCTAAAGGATTAAAAAATGAAATGATCAAAAATCAATCAATAAATCAAATTTACTATAAATCAAATTTATTTGTTATAATTAGTCAAAATAATAACTTCCTAATATCTAATAAAATAATGCAAACAATTTTATAGAATTTCTTTTATAAGTAAAAAAATTAAAGATATATTGCTAAAATATAAAATTTATAATTCGTTCTAATACCCCACATATAATTTTAAATATTTTAACTTATATTAATTCTAAAAATAAAAATTATTAAGATAATTATATATTTTTAGTTATTATAAGATATTTTTAAAATGGAGTTAGAAACTTCTAAAATGAAAACGTTAGCTTTCAGTACTTTTTAAAGGAATCTTTTTGAAAGCTTTATAGAAGCGAGCTTTCGTAAGTTTCGAAGAGCTTCTTAAAGCTTTGAAAGGGAAGCAGACTTCCAACAAAGTTTCGTTGGTTTTATAGAAATAGTTTTGCGGCAATGTCTATTTATTTTTCTACTGTAATATTAATGTCTAATTTCCAAGTTTTTCTCTTTACCTTTCATGAATGTAACAATTCCTTAGTGGGAGCAGCTTGATCAAGGTTAGGTATTGATCAAGGTTAGGTATTGATGAATAGCAGGAGAGCGCTTGTTGGGGTTTAATCAGAGGATGAGGCCAAATTTTTTGTGTTAACTGGGGCTATTGCAAGTATGATGAGTCATAAGATTGACAAAGTAACTAATGTTTGTTGGTGAGTTTGTGGAATTGGAAGAATCTATTTATCGTCCTGATGCATGGCCTTCGTTCCAGTTGTAGGCTGAAAAAGTGAAGTTGGGTCTTGAACTTTTTGGATTGGAGATTATTTCTTGAATCTCCTATGTCTAATAGAGAGGCTATTTTCATTGCAAAAAATGTGATTCAAAGTGGTCTTTTGCAGTCGTATGTCGAGACTGGTCCCCCATAATGGCTAGCTCAGTTTTTTGAGGATGAAAGTCTCCTTCCCTTTTTATACGTTGTAGGTTGTCAAGTAACAGGTTGTTTTGAGGTATAACCTTAGCTTTGTTTTTTTTTTGTGTGTAGTGTTGTTCGCTCTAATGGATTCTTTACTGGTTCCTTTGGGTTTTTTATGTATGGGTTGATGTTGCAACTGAATTTGTGTTCGTTTTATAAATGGTATTATTCAGAAGAAAAAAAAGTATGTATAAATCACTGATCACTCGATGTACATTAACATTTATAGTGTTTGTCTTCTATCATAACATAATTGTCTCTCTACTTTTTTGGATGAAAACTTCTCTCTTTGTACCATATTGATTTTTATTTTTTTTTATGTGTTGTATTATCAATTGATTACAGTTATTTTTATTTATAATTTTGGGATTAGTGTACCATCAAGTTTACATTTTTGTTTTTCTCTCAGTTTGATAAGTCATTGTATTGATTTGTAAAAATAGGTAAACATCTTTTCTTATATTTATAAGTGTTGTACATGTTCAAATTAAAGTAGATACAATTCTATTATATTTGACGTCGTTTTTCTAATACATTCTTTATGGGTTTGAAAGAAATCAACTTTGACTAAAATATGCTGCTTTACAGCATACTTTGATTACAACAGGGTGAAAGACATTGTATTCATATAATTCTAGATCTGTCCGGAACTCCTGAAAGCCACAAATCTTTTCTAATTGATTAACTGAGATCAGATCAACCCGTCCAAGTAGCATGTGCCTCCCGCAAACCTATTATTATTATTTTTCTTCAAATATACCTTTTGTGTTAGCTACCACTTCAAGTTGAGGGCCAAATCAAGAATGGCTTCCACTTGACGGATGGTTGGCTTCTTCTCCTGCTGCTTCAACTTACGTGCTATAGCTTGAGGGTCCAGCCCTTCTCCTTTCTTACCAGCATCCTCCTCGTCTTCCTCTGATATTTTCACTTCCTGTAGCGATGCATCTACTTCTCTTACAAAGTCTATTCTCAGAAGGTGGTAATCTGTCTCAATGGGAGGTCGTAATGGGCCTTGATGCTGAAAACACAAGCACATCATGCCTGTGATGTGATTGTTCTTTTTGCTCAAAAACAAAACAAAAAAAGGACGCACCAGATCAATGTCGAAATCGGGTGGCATTAGAATGTTGAAGGGGTCTTGTCGTGGGAATGTCTCAGCCATTCGTTTTCTGCAGTCTTTCAGCCAAGCATCATCTCCAAATAGATTAGATATAAGGATTGCATCCCCCAAGTACCGGAGAGGGAGACGCTAATTCTTGTATAATGCATCAGCAGCTGGAAATCTTGTATAGAAAACAACAATCCACATGGAAACACATACTTCGTCCCTTCACTACAAGAGATCAAGACTTCTTATAGCGTCCTTGTCCTCCTGAAGGACACAAAAACACCACAGAATCACACATGCCTAATTATACACACAACATTTCATCATATGACAAAAGAAACAGATCTTACATCACGACAAGCAAGGTCAAGCCGGTTCCATATGATCATGAGAATAAGCTCGTCCAATTCTCCTTGCTCAGCTGCTTCTTCAATTCTCTATTACAAAATTCTCTTCTCTAATCAATCAGACATGAAGTTAAATTTCTTTCTGTTTCTTCCTTTTTTTTAACCTCTTAGACTTCCTCAGCAGCTCTGATGAAGCTTGAGATAAGCTTTCTTGCTTTCCTCAAGTCTTCCTCAGGAAACTCCTTCAACCTCAAACCAATTTCACGATACTCTTCAATCTTTCTCTCCTCTTCTTCTTCTTCCTCCTTATGCATCCGCCGCAATCTTTTCATCTTCTGTCTCTGTCAAGATTGCCATTCCTGATGAGTTCAACGACCTAGAAAAAATGCAGCAATGTAAATTCAGCAGAAAACAACAAAGACCAGCATACGTCATCATTATATTCGGGTGGCATTCCATCTAGAAGCACTTTTTGTTCTTCATCTTTTCCCGTGCACCTTCTTAGTATTTTACTGAGGAATCCAACAGAAGAATTTTAGTTGAGAAACAAACTAATTTTAGAATACTCCTCCAAGACTAACCGTCAGTTGGCGTCTTCTTCAAGGCTAACTTAGCGGAAATAGGCTGATGACTGAACAGAGGAGATCCGATCTCTGAACACGTACTAATTTAGATGAATATCTCTACCTGGAACCCAAGATATTTGCAAAAAAATTGTGTCTTGTTGGTGCCACTAAGTCCAATTTAAGTGTTGACAATAATCAACTGGAAGAGAAATCTAGAAATTTAAAAACAGGAATTGAAAAAACTTTGAAGAGCGATCGAGATGGAGCTCACCAAAAGTGACTTGGAGGATTCGACGGGACCATGAACGAAGTCAAAGCCGGCCATTTTCGACAGAGAGATCGGAGAATATTGGAACTGAAAGATTTAGAGGTTTTTAGAATCAATTTTTTTTTTTTTAGAGGAAATCATTGGATTGAGTCAGAGGAGTGGAAGTAATGGATGCTGTGAAATATAAGTGGGAAATTCATTGCGATTAAAGTTTGGAGGCGGCCGATTTATTCGGAATCGAAAAGATAGTCTGTTACGGTAGAGGAGGAGACGTTGAATTTGAATGTAAATCGTCATCAAAGTAACAAAGACGATAAAGAACTTGGGCTACAGATTATCTGTTGGGCTTCTTTATTGTATCTCATGAGTCCGAGTTTTCTATTTTACGGACCTACAAAATAATTCAGAAAAAGATGAAATAGAAAGGAAACGAACAAAACAGCAGCAGCAGGAAGAGACACGTGGCAGTGGGAGAAAAAATGGGATGTCTAATTATAAAGAAGATTAATTTATAATACCAAAAATAATTTTTAAGAATTATATATTTTCAAAAATGTATTTATAATTTTATAAAATTTAATTTAATGATTATAGGTGAAATAAGTAAATAATCAAAAAAATTTTATTGAAAACACAAAACTTTTTTATAGAACAAATTTAAAAACCAAATAATCTATTTTTGTAGAACGGAAGGAATACAAACATTATTGGGTTCTATGGTGAAAACTTAGGTCTAAAACATGAGACAGTTGGAGTAAGTTATTTCTATAACATTAAAATCAAGGCATACCAATGTCTGTTCATCGAGAGAGTTTTTTGCATTTTTGTGACATAGTAACATTGATTACAAGTGCACATGATGCCTTTGAATATATGGTGAATGGAATTAGATAGAAAACTAATCTGGAAACAATTCGCAGTCTCACTTGAGATAACGCACAAACGAGTTCTAAGTTCTAAACTTTCATCAACACGTAACCTGAATACTTTGTGCATTTTCTCAGGATTGTACCAGGTAGAAAGAAGTAAGTGGCAGTAAAAGAACTAAAAAAAAGAGAAGCCTTGTCCATGAATGGAGACAAGACCTGCAACTGTTCCTAAGGGACCAAACTTCCCTAGCATTCACGTCCTTACGAGCCGTACAAAA
Source organism: Sisymbrium irio (assembly GCA_000411075.1). NCBI lineage: Eukaryota > Viridiplantae > Streptophyta > Magnoliopsida > Brassicales > Brassicaceae > Sisymbrium > Sisymbrium irio. Next base: position 71,358 of record KE155140.1, read on the forward strand.
AAAAAAATGGCATCATAAGACTAAGTTAGCTTTTTATAAATATCTTTAGTTTAATTCACACTTGAGAAGAAGTGAGATTGTGTTAAGTGTGTAATAAAACACCTCTTGTTTTTTAAAGACTGATCAATACAAAAGATTTTATACGTTTAAATTTAAAACACACTGGTTTTTCTTAAGAGTAGAAGAAGTTATGCCTAAAGCTTCACACGGGAAGTGATACTGGATGTCTAATTGCCTTGACCCAAATGTAAGTAATTCTAGACTTCATAGAACTGCATGAGTAGTAGTGATGTTTTAATCATCGTGCAACCACTCATCATTAATATAGTTATGTTTATTCTACGAATGTGCAAGTTTTTTCCAGGGGTTAAGAATTGAGTTGAACCAAATAAAAAAAACTTTACTAAAACATAAGCTGTTTGTTTTAGCAAAACCAAAAAACAAAACCATCAAAATGATGAAAGAAACCCATTATAATTCATTGTGTAGACTCAATTTTTCAAAACAACCAAACAAGTAGTCTAAATTATGAACATTGGAAGAGTTTTTGACAGTAACAAATGTCAAACCTGATTAAATCCAATAACCATTCAGTTTAGTTTTAAGACCCGAATTACTTGTTTTATATATTAAAATACATGTTTTATACTTTAAAGAGATTGATCAAACTTAAAATTTGAAATAAAAATACATATTGAACACAAAATGGTTGAATTTTGACAATTATAACTAAGTGTTTTCATATATTTTTGTTTCTTAAATATTTTTATTATTTTCTCTTTAAATAACTGATAAATTTAGTTTATAATTATTTTGAATATTTTGAATTATTTTGAGTATATATATATATATATAATTATTATATTTAAAATATAATAAAATTTTGGGTGTTTTAGATATTCATTTGTTCGATTCTGTGTCTGGTTACGTGAATTCGATTTTTTAAAATACTAAAATTTAAAATCCGTTCAAGTATTTTGTCAGATTAAAATTCAATTCAATTTTTTATATTTTTTGGATTTGGTGTGAATTTTTACCCAATTTAATTATCTGCTGCGAGATTTTAATGGTTTGGTTCTGTTACACTGCCGTAGAGCCTTTGCTTTGGAGTGTGATGTTGATGTAAAGAAATGCTCAATCTTATGTTGGGCTATTGAAAGCATGGTCTTGCATAGGTTGGATAATGTGGTGTTCGCTATAGATGATAAATGCTTGGTGAATGCAGTTGGAAGACCTAATGTTTAGCCTTCTTTTTAAGGCTCAAGCTTTGTGTATCACTGACTTGTTGAATAGGCTAACGGGTTGGAAATTGGTATAGAAGGGGCTTCAATAAACAAATGCACTTTTCTCATTGCTATAAACGCTCTGGAGAGTGGTCGGGACATTCTTACGTTGCTGAGGGTCACCCGGGTGGCTTGAGGGTCTCTTCATCAATGAGAGGGTTGGGGCCTTTGCCGTGTTTTAGTCTGGAAGGCTTTTGGTGGGTTGGTTTTTGTTAGAGGTTTTGTCCCTTGTTTATAGATGGTAGGAGCTTCGTCTAGTTCTGTATGTTCGGTTGTTGATGAGCTGTGGTTTGTTATTGTCTTTTATGTGGTTGATTAGGCTGACTTTGGCCTGGTTTGTCTTATGCAGACATTTCGTGTACGGGTTCTTTGAACTTCTTGCTGTTTCTAAGGGCAACTTCATTGGTTCAGGAAGAAATAAATATTTTAATACAATTATAGATATATAATTAAATTTTAATAGTCTTTAAAAATTAAACTAATAAAAGAAGAGTATGTGGTGGTATGAGGTTCTGATTAGTTCTCAAAACTTCTCATTTGAGAAGTTATTGACATTCTCTCTTTTCTTTTATTTTCTTTCTTATTTACTTTTAATAATGAGAAAACTCACTGAGATATTTTAACGGGTATGCTCTAATATAAATTCAGATGACCAACAAAATAAATTATCTGCTAAAATGCATCAGCTGGACTAAGAGTTTGATTGGTTGTTTTGATCGTTGTAATTATAAAATAATAAGTACGAATGAATCATGATGAGCGGAAGTGCGGAACAGCTGTTATTTATTCCCAAAAAATAAAAATAAAAGAAGCTGATTATTATTTTTTAATATGAATGAGCAAATCGATCGGAGAATGGATGCAATAAAATAAGTAGAAGCAACACTTATTCGATTAACAACTGAAATATTGGAGAATTCAAAAGAAAAAAAAAACATCTAAAGATATACTGAACTTTTTAATCAATCGAAAGCATGTATGTGAAAAAAGAAAAGAAAATCGAAGCATGTATAAATAGATCAATTGCAGTTGATTCCAGTAGGAATATTGGCACAAGTACCTAGAATCTTGTCGAGAGAGCCAACCTTAGAAGTTAAATCACTTAGGAGTATGCGGTTGGTGACGACACCACAAGACGCTAGGAGACAACAGCAAGGAAAGCGTAATACCTGTAAGTTGGACTCCCCTTTGAAAACATCAACGCACTTGAAGAGCTTGCTAGTGTCTTCTGGGCTGCAGCTTGCTATGGTCAAGGTGAAGAAGATGATGTTGAATGTCAGGAAAATGATAAGCGAGGCTGATATCTTTGAAGCCATTTTTCAAAAAATATAGATTCTTGAGTAAGAAGTTCTAAGATAGAAGTGTTGTTTTAGAGAGTATTGGTGAAGAAAAATGAAGTATGTGATATATATGAAGATTTTAACTTAATTTAAGCCATGGATAAGATCCTTACGGAAGTTAAATACAGTTGTCGTTACAATTTTTTTAATCTGCAGAACTCGTCAATAAAATTATAAGGTATATTTCGAAGTTTTCTCTACACGAAAGTTGACTAATACAACTAATAAATGTTTATTAATATATTACATAATGTTGGAATTCAATTTCCAAATAATGAATTTTGCATATTATTCGAATGTTGGAGATTTTCAACATGTATGGTGCAAATAAAATTGTTTATGAAAGGTAAAAACATAACTCTGTTATAAACGTGATATAATAAAAACCGTATGTATGTGTAAATATTAGTGGTGCGGGTAAATTATCTATATAATGAATGTAAGGGCATCTCCGTCAAAGATTAATAGGGAGGTTCATCCAAATTTCAAGAAGAAAAAAATTATAAAATAATAAATAGTTCAAGAGAAAGGTTTATGGGTATGAACATGTATCGTCACTGTAGCGTGGACTCTGTGTCATTTGGTGGTCCGTTATTGGTCTAATTATTATTTTTTTTTTAAAAAAAATCAAAAAAGAATTAAAAAATTAATAAAAATTATATTTTTAAACCTTAAAAAGGGATTCACTAATGTAGGTGTCCTAATGAATAACAAAAAAAAAACAGAAAAGTAAAAAAGTAATAATAAGAGATGAGAGAGAGACCGAAGAAGTGAAAGAGCGAAAAGAAGAGTAATTGATTAGATTCTAGGAAAATTATGTTCAATGGTAAAGGAGAATCCAACATTAAAAAATAGTCATTAACTAGTTATTGTATAATAAATGTTATATTATCTTTATTAAATAGTAATTTCATATACAGTAGATAAAATCACTATTTTATTTATTTACAGTCTTATTTTTTATAGATATAGAGATTAATCGAATAGAATCACCATTTTCACGAATAATAATTCTATATAAGGTTGATATAATTATTAGTTTTTTTTACATAAGTTTTCCGTTGATTATTTGTATATAAAAATTTCAAGATTTATAGAACATGTATATCATTTATACTTTAATTTATTATTTATATAAGATTAATATCAAAATTTTCATCTATAGTCATGACTAGTTTCTTTAAATTTTTTTTCTTATGGTTATATTCTTAATTCTCATTCCTACTATGTATATTCAGCAAATTAATCCTATATTTTAAATTTTGAGTCTTTTGTTGATTATTGGATATAATTTCTCTTATCTATATTAAAGAGTCATTCATGATAATTGTTGCAGTAAATTTTATTTACTAGTTGTGTCTAATTGAAAATATAATTATTTGTAATAAGTCAATCCAAATTAGGGAAAGAATTTCGGGTTTGGATCAGATTTGGTTCGATTTATTTTGGACTCAGGTTTTTAGGTTTAGATACATCGAAACTGATTGAATTTTAATAAGTATTTATCAGGTTTCGGTTGGATTTTCAGTTTTATATGAAATTTGATCAGATTTTATTTCCGGTCTGGGTATTTCTGATTCAGGTTAGGTATTTTAGTTTTTTCAAAATCAAAATAATGTATTGGAGAAATCTATAAAAATTGATATTTAAGGTTGGTTCAGGCATATTGGATTTAAATTCGGTTGTTTCAGATTTTGATTTTCGGGTTTAGATAAGTAAAAACCAAATGATATTTGAAATTTGTTAACTTAATATCGATCGGATTTGAATCGATTTATTCGGGTTTGAGGTTTTGGAGTTAAACAAATAAAAACCAACCGAATTTTTAAAATATATTTATCAGATTTAATTTTATATATTTTAGTTCGGATTTGGATTCCAATTTTAAATTTGGTTAAAAAAATTTAAACCTAATCCAAACAGAAAGTGCCATATCATACAGACAGATTGTTTTTAAAAACATATAAATATTTAAATAAATGTTATAAACCCCACATTTTTATTCACAGAATAAACCCCACAATTTTGATGTCACTGAAACTCCATAAAAATGAAAGTTAGGATCCATCGCTACACAAGTGTACAAAAAATTACTCACAAGCACTCTCATGTGTAGTCCCGTTGTAGAAGGATCTTGAAAGATTTAGCATATCGATAAATTGTATAAAACCATTAAATTCATATATATATATATATGTATATATATATGTATATACTATAGAAATATGTAAGAGGAGTCGAGAACGTTGGCCAATTCCTTGGGTATTTCGTCTTTTCTTTAACTTTATGCAATCTATATTATTAAAATAACAAGTTTTCCTTTTTAAAAAAAAATTATTAAACATATATTTAAACAATTTAAAATAATATATTTTGCTTTCTTAATTATTTAAAATCGAAAATAAAAAGTAAAATCATATATATTTAAAATTTAAATAAATAATAAATTTAACTAAATAATATTGGATATAGTATTAAATATTTTTATAAATCATAAAACTAATTTTTTCTTAAAAGAAACATAAAATAACAAAATTAATAGGGAAATTGATTGTTTTTACTTTTTGAGTTTAATTGAAAAAATAAACCTCATATTAAATATTATAAAAAATTAAAATAAATTATACTTGACATCAAATAGCCGTGGACTGAGTTCGCCCTAATTCCTCTTCTCTCAGACACAACTATCGAGAACAGTTTACGGCCGCCTCTTC
>KE155142.1:1681-13064 GCA_000411075.1 Sisymbrium irio
TTAGAAGGAACTTGGTCACTTGGAAGAGCAAAAAGCAGAAAGTTGTAGCTTGTTCAAGTGCTGAAGCTGAGTACCGGGCCATGAGAAGACTGACCACTGAGCTTATGTGGTGGAAGATGATTCTCAGGGATCTTGGAGTGGAGAGTTTGAAGCCAATGACCATGAATTGTGACAATCAGTCGGCGATTCACATAGCTTCCAATCAAGTCTTCAATGAAAGAACCAAGCATATTGAAGTGGACTGCCATAAGGTAAGGGAAAAGATGGAGTTAGGAGATTCTTCCATGCTACACACGCAGCTCAGACCAATTGGCGGCTATCTTCACCAAGGCAACAAGCTTGAAGACATGTGAGTTCATTTGTGAAAGATTGGGACTCATCAGTCTTCCAAGCTCTGAATCCCTTAAGGTTTGAACTCATACTCTTTTTCCCTAAGTGAAGTTTTACCCCATTGGGTTTTCTTCACTTAGGTTTTTAATGCGGTGAGTTTCTTAACCTTCCAAGCTAAGTCTTCAGTTTCATTACAAGTTAGCTTGAGGGGGGTGTTAAACCAGGTTGTGCAAAAGATGGTTTATGAGGTCCGTGCAAAGTTGGAGCGTGAAAAGTCCGGACTCAACAAATTCTTCTAAAAGGAAGTTTAAAGAAGAATTGAGTCCGTACAAAGTTCGGGCTGACGTAACTTCCGGGAATTCCGTACGTGCAAAGTTAGGGTGCCTGAACTCTCTCGAGGACTTGCTTTCCACGTTTAAAGCTTACTTCTTATCCATTACTAGCTGTTGTATAACTGTCCACCTTTTGCTTTTGCTTTTGCTTTATGATTTGCTTTACTTTCTAGTTATCCTAGAATATCCCTTTGACACATTCTTTATGTTCTAGCTCCTTTAAATATTTGTAAACTAATTGCTGTAAAAATAAGAAATGAGAAGTGTCTCTTTCTCACTATTATCCTCTCTCTCTATTTCATGAATTCTCTTAATTTCTCTAATCTCTCTTTTGTTCAACACTAATCTCTTCTTAATTTCTCTCTAATCCACTGCATAATCTCTTAATCTCACTTTCTATCAGTGTGGTTGTGTGATGTTGGGCTAGTGGTCCTTTGTAGGCGTTATACTTTGTTGGTTGGACGATTGTGTGAGATGTGTGGTTCATCCCTGAGATCCGGGTAATCTCGTGTGCATCTAGAGGAAGACATATAGTGGGTGTCGCCTCTCGATTTTAATTGGTGTTTGTAGATCGTGCTGTTCATCGATACTGGTGGGTGTGATTACCTTGGTACACTGACGCAGGGTTTTATGTGGTCAGTATTGTTTACTTTTGTTTTACTGGATATTATGGCTATATATTTGTGCTATATATTGTGTTATTTCATGGGTGATGATCTTAATTTCTCTGACTGAGCATTTGTTATGATATTCATTCCTCATTTTGTCCATTTTTAGTTAAATTCGAGAAAATATAGGAGTAGTGTCGGGTATGATGTTGCTTTTGGGGTTTTGAGAGGTTTAGTGTTTTGGTTTAAAACTTGATTGTTTTATTATTTTGCGCTACTTTGATTTAAGACAGGTTTTAAAACTCATATTCGACCTTACGAATAAAAATTGCATTGGAGTTTTAAAAGTTTCATGTGATATAAAGTAATGTAATAATATGACACATGGATTAACAAGACGCGGACATGACATTATCAGATATGAGTCTTCGTGAGAGAAAAGCTCCATGTGTATCTGAAATGTTGTTTTGTAAGAATTTCGTCAATCTTCCACAAGATTTTTGTGACAATTTTGTAGTGGACAATGCATAAGCCGGTAGATTTTATCTTTGTCATCCAAGTACGGTTATAAATCTTGGGGATGAGGCATAGCTGTATGAAATTCCATTTAGAGGGAAAGACAGCAGTTCGGAAGAAATCTTGAAGTTCTTTAGTGATGGTTAGTCCAACTATGTGCCAAAATATTTTGTATGGACAGCTCGATAAGCTATCAACACCAGGGTTACTGCTACTTTTGATGCTAAAGTTAATTTCTCATTCATAGCTAATGTCACTCTTTGCCTGAAACCTAGAAATAGAGTTTCCAAATCCACATAATTTGTGGATGTGAAAATCTTCATAAAGAAGCCAGCTGCTACATTGCCCTTCACACAGTCAATTTTGTCAATCAGCATATGGATCCAAGTCCTTATTGTAAAAGTTGTTGTTCTTGTCACTTAATTTGAGCCAGTAAAAAAAATTCTTCCTTGTTGGTTTTTGCTCAGTCTCGCTTTGTTTGTTGTATAATGGACCAGTTAGGGAGAATCTTTTCAATTTCTTTCTCATGGACCATTTCGAGTTTTTGAATCTCAGTCTCAGAATTAGGATTTGAGACTTTCTTCCATCTTGACAGCTCGCTCCTGCATCTTTTTATTCGATCTTCCAACGGCATTTCATTACTTCTTTGAACAATTGCAAATATCTATTTTAAGCAATTGCAGTATTTTCATTTAAACGGTTACAACAATTTACATAAATCTTCAAAAGAATATTGAATATATGAAATTAAAAATAATAAGTTCTCGCCGGGAATATAATTTCAAATTACCTGAACATGTTGTATCGTTTTGTCTCAAATAAACTAATACACAGATAATATATTTCTATCTCAAGTTTCTTAGAGATGAGTGTCAATTGATCGAAAGAGAGCGGTTAGACTATTAAATCTCGCGAGATTATCATGTACAGAATCCACAAAAAGAAACCTTTAGAAGACCCTCCAGATGTATAGATCTCTACGGATATTAAATATGTTTGTGCTCTCTACGGCGGTCCATTATCCGACTAGTGTATAGATCTCGTTGCAGAATTGTGCTTAACATTTTTAATACGCAAGTTGTATTTATTAACATATAAAAAAGGATTAATATTGTATTTCCTAACGCGTAGTTTGTTTCCGACTTTCCGATTCTGTGGGACATATGTTTGAAGCTAGCTCCGGATCAATTCTAGAAAAGTAAATATGATACAATTATGGTTAGGAAATATTTTTATATTATAGCATTCTCTCATGGATGGTTGTGCCCAATTTCCACAAAAAAAAAAAAACTCAAACAAAAACATGTCGAGACAAGAGCGAGGTTCCAGGACAAGTGATCGTGCACTCTTTAGTATCAGATTCAATGATATTTCAACTCTTCTTTTTCTGATTAAAAATAAGAAATTAAAGTAAAGCTTCGGAGGTATAAAGTTGCCTACATACACCTCTACGTTATTCTCCATAATAACTTAGTGGGTATAATCATAAAGCTTCTTTATGCAAAGGTAGGATATGTATGCTCCTTTTTACGATTATATAATTTTTCAAACTATCTTTTTCGTAAAGTGCATCTATCTGATTCTGATCGTGTACAAAAAACATCAACCCTGGTTTTCTTTTTATAAACGTATGATTAATTTCAGTCTTTCAACTCGTAAGCTTTTGTATTCCCCTCAGTTTTTCCTCCCGGACTAAAAAATTTATCTCATTTTCTTGCATCCTAAGTTAGCTCCTCCTGGTTCCTTTTAAAATTTTCCTGAAATGTGTCTCAGATTTTTCCCACTTTTTGTTCTTTTCTTCTTTTGCTTCAACAACAACCAATCATGGGGCTTGATGAGTTTGGACCAACACTCCCAATTCTTCAAGCTTATGAAAAACTCTCTCTCCGGCAACGCTTTGTCCTCTTGGAATCTCTCTGACGCCGCGACAACTTACTACTGTAACTTCACCGGCGTAAGGTGCGACGGTCAAGGGCTAGTCACTGATCTTGATCTTTCCGGTTGGTCTCTCTCAGGGATTTTTCCTGATAGGATTTGCTCTTACTTCCCAAACCTTCGTGTTCTTCGTCTCCCTCGCAACCGTCTGAATAGTAGCAGCAGCTTCCTTAACGACATCCCTGAGTGTTCCCTTCTTCGGGAGCTGAACATGAGCTCTCTCTACCTCACAGCCACAATCCCTGATTTATTACCGATGAAATCTCTAAGGGTCATCGACATGTCTTGGAACCACTTCACCGGTAGCTTCCCACTCTCGATTTTCAATCTCACCGATTTAGAGTATCTCAATTTCAATGAGAACCCAGAGCTTGATCTCTGGACTCTACCGGATTATGTCTCGAACCTTAAGAAGCTCACGCGCATGCTACTCATGACGTGTATGCTCCACGGTAAAATTCCAAGATCCATTGGGGATTTAACTTCCCTTGTTGATCTCGAACTCAGTGGAAATTTCCTCTCTGGCGAGATTCCAAGAGAAATCGGGAATCTTTCCAACCTGAGGCAGCTTGAGCTTTACTATAACTATCACTTAACCGGAAGTATACCGGAGGAAATCGGTAATCTCAAAAATCTCACGGACATAGATATCTCCGTTAGCAGGTTAACCGGAAGCATACCGGAATCGATATGCAGTCTTCCAAAACTCCGAGTGCTTCAGCTTTACAACAACAGCTTAACCGGTGAGATTCCCAAGTCACTTGGTAACTCAAGAACCTTGAAGATCTTGTCTCTCTACGACAACTACTTGACCGGGGAACTGCCGCCAAATCTCGGAGATTTCTCACCTATGATCGCTCTTGATGTTTCGGAAAATCGTCTCTCGGGACCTCTTCCGACCCAAGTTTGCAAATCCGGTAAGCTTCTGTACTTTCTTGTCCTGCAAAACAAGTTCTCTGGCTCGATCCCTGCCATTTATGGAAGGTGCAAGACTCTTATACGGTTCCGTGTCGCGAGCAACTGCCTCGTGGGAGCTGTACCACAAGGAATTACGTCTCTGCCTCATGTCTCAATCATCGACTTGGCTTACAACTTGTTATCCGGTCCAATACCTAATTCGATCGGAAACGCATGGAATTTGTCAGAGCTGTTTATGCAGGGTAATAAAATCTCCGGTGTTATACCTCATGAAATCTCTCATGCCACCAATCTTGTGAAGCTTGATCTCAGCAACAATCACCTAGCTGGTCCAATACCTTCAGAGATTGGAAGACTCAGAAAACTCAACTTACTTGTGCTGCAAGGCAACCACCTTCATTCTTCAATCCCTGAGTCGCTCTCTAATCTGAAATCTCTCAACGTTCTTGATCTCTCTAGTAATCGCCTCACTGGAAGAATCCCTGAAGACCTCTCCGAGTTGCTCCCAACCTCGATCAATTTTTCTAGCAACCAGTTATCTGGTCCCATCCCAGTCTCGCTGATAAGAGGAGGTCTTATAGAAAGCTTTTCAGATAACCCTAATCTCTGTGTTCCACAAAACGCTGGTTCTTCGGACTTAAAATTTCCAATGTGTCAAGCGGCTCGAAGCAAGAAGAAGCTGAGCTCAACTTGGGCAATTCTTGTCTCAGTCTTCATCTTAGTCCTCGGGGGGCTCATGGTTTACTTGAGACAACGGTTGAGTAAAAACAGAGACGTGATAGAGCAAGACGAGACCTTAGTATCTTCTTTCTTCTCCTACGACGTCAAGAGTTTCCACCGCATAAGTTTCGACCAAAGAGAGATTTTCGAAGCTCTTGTGGACAAGAACATTGTAGGTCATGGTGGTTCGGGTACGGTCTATAGAGTAGAGCTTAAATCCGGAGAGGTAGTTGCGGTGAAGAAACTGTGGAGTCAAAGTAGCAAAGACTCAGCTCCAGAAGACAAATTACATTTGAATAAGGAGTTGAAAACCGAAGTTGAGACGCTCGGAAGCATTCGCCACAAAAACATCGTCAAGCTCTTCAGCTATTTCTCAAGCTTGGATTGTAGTCTTCTGGTGTATGAGTATATGAGCAATGGTAACTTATGGGACGCTCTTCACAAAGGCTTTGTTCATCTAGAATGGCCTACTCGCCATCAAATCGCGGTTGGAGTCGCTCAAGGATTGGCGTATCTTCACCAAGATCTCTCACCGCCAATCATTCATCGCGACATCAAATCCACAAATATCTTATTGGATGTAAACTATCAGCCTAAAGTTGCAGACTTTGGTATTGCAAAGGTGTTGCAGGCTAGAGGAAAAGATTCAACCACAACCGTTATCGCTGGCACCTATGGTTACTTGGCCCCAGGTGATATATATTAATACCTCTAGAAACCTTATTTCTTACTTTACAATCCTTTTCAAACACGGAAATATATATAAATCTTGGCCTAATTATAAATCGCTGGCACCTATCGTAACTTGAGAACAAAAACACTATTTGTAAGGAAATGATTTCTTGTTTTATAACAAATAAACTATTTTGCTACTTGGATACATTTTTGGTGATGTTAGTGGTGTGAATGTGTGATCAATTGTTTTTGAAGAATTGCATCAATATGATCTTTATCAACAGCTCCTGAAAAATTCAGGTCACAGTGTTTTTACTAATGTAGTATAAGTTTTTTTTTACCTAATTGACGATATGCATTTGGTAATGGCAGAATATGCATACTCTTCCAAAGCAACGACCAAATGTGACGTGTACAGTTTCGGGGTAGTGCTAATGGAGCTTATCACTGGGAAGAAACCGGTGGACTCGTGCTTCGGGGAGAACAAGAACATAGTGAATTGGGTGTCAACAAAGATTGACACAAAAGAAGGATTGATTGAGACACTAGACAAGAGATTATCGGAATCATCTAAAGCCGACATTATCAACGCCTTGCGTGTGGCTATCCGTTGTACGAGCAGAACTCCAACAATCCGTCCTACCATGAACGAAGTCGTCCAACTTCTGATTGATGCAGCGCCTCAAGCGGGACTTGACATGACTTCTAAATCCAAAACCAAGATTAAGGATGCAGTATTATCAGATAGTCTTACCCAAACAAGACTCTAGTCAAGCTTTCTTGATGAAGAGGTGTAGCAACAATTCCTATAACTTCTAAACATATCCTGTTATTATCAAAGATGAAACTGCTTAAATATCCTCCTTCTATGTACGTATGTATCCTAGAAGACTTTTGGGTATTTCCCGTTTTGCTTCTCCGATCGGAAATCATCGCACAAGAACGCAATGGAACTTTTGTAAGGAACAAAAAAAGTTATGGAAGACCATCAAACATTAATTTAACAGCTGCTTCATCATAACGCATAGAATCTACATGTGTGTCTACCCACTAATAAATCATAATAATTCACAAGCTCCTTTTTATTTATTGTGGACTTTAAAATCGTCATTCATCTTTATTCATTGGTGAGTGGAACTTCTTTTTCAATTGCTTGGCATGTAAGTGGATTCTTGATTTTTTATAAACTTAAAAAGGGAAAAGTTATTACATATACGTATGGATATTCGTCAGTATGATCCAAATACGTATGATCAGTAAGTTCAGTCGTCACATTTGTGATGCCCCTAACCTCAGCATAACTGAATAAAATTGGCGACATCAAGCTGCTGTTTTCTGTAGTGCCCCAATAAATCAATATCCAGTTCTAACATCAAAATGAGTCAGTATTTCTGTTTTATTATCTAAAAAATGGCAATTAGGAAAACTGAGTAATCAAGATTACTTAGTGAGAATGAGCCCAACAGGGACTCACAATGATGTGATCATGAATAGCACTAAGGATAGGGAGCTTGACCCGGAGGATGCAATACTTGAACCCGAGCTTGAACCAGAGGAGACTATGCTGGATAAAGAAGAATATGAGGAGGTTCTGGGAAGCACCAGCTTGACCAATGACTTGACCCAGAGCTAAGGTATTCAACAAGAGCATTGGAGTGATGCTTGGCACCTTTGGTAGCAACCAAATGAATTGGACCTTAATTAAAGTCTATGGTTTTGATCACCGCCCAAGAGACTCATTAAATAGATTAAGTGGTCCATTTGCACTTTTTTTCCCTTGCTTTTGGTTTTGTCCCAATGGGTTTTCGAAAGAAAGGTTTTTAAAGAGGTTTATGGATTCACTTCACAATCAATCCATTTGATGAATCAAGACGCAGCCCACTTATCTTATCCACCATGGGAGAGTGTTTCTTTCAAATTTGAACTAGTGTGTTTAATGTCTTTACTTTTTCGAGCAAGTCGTGGAGCATGTTCCAAAACTTGGCTCTTTCTCTTCTTCATTCTTCCTTATATTCATGTGTTGGTTTGTTGCAAAACTCATCTTTCTTTTTAATCAAAAACTCTTTCTAAAAGAAGATCATCTTGTTGGTGCGCTTATCCAGCAAAACCCTTAGGCTCTTACGTGCGCATATCCTTAGATCCTAGGCTTGATACTTAGAAGCTCTTTCTGCAACTTTTGATTTATCTTTCAACCATCAAATAGTTCCGTCATCCCTTGCTTACTTGTTCTTCGGTGTCAAAGAAACTCTAAATTGTTGGATCATTGGGAAAGTTTGTATTACACGAAGTCACACTTATGATATCAACACACTAACCTAAAAAAATGGATAAAGTATGCATACACGGCCTAATGCAGATACTATATATATATATATAGATTATACAGAATATACAGCAGAGAGCATGGCCCAAACTCACAAGGCAGCGACCCTAACCCGCACCGACCGATTATACCCTTTTCAACTCAACGTGACCCAAACCCGCACAGGCTCACAATACAATGGCTCCACCGCCACACTGCGGATTGCCCACAATAGAGTGTCCCGAACCCAAACGGCACACACAAACATGATTTCCATGCAATACCGGACCCTAATCCGTTATGTCATACTACTATGTTCCATTCACATCATCACATACACAACAATATGGATGTATGCACATGCTTATATATATAAATATATAATGTACCCAAACCAATGATGCAATGCAAGTAGCATGCCTATTCTTCAGCCAAGTGGTGTGTCTGCATGGTCTACCCCTGGCCATCATTTCAGACCAAGACCCAAAATTCCTAAGCCACTTCTGGAGGACACTTTGGCGGAAGCTGGGCACAAAACTGCTATTCTAAATAAATTACCACTACTGATGGCCAAACCTAAATGGTAAACCACACCATCTCTAAACTATTAAGATCCACGGTTAGTAAGAACTTAAAGAACTGGCTTGATTGCTTACCTTATCTCAATGGATTTCATTTTAGGATTTCCTAGGACTAGGACTGGAAAGGATTCTATCTTTGTTGTGGGTGAAAGGTTCAGTAAGATGTCTCATTTCATTCCTTACCACACTAGTGATGATGTTGTGCATATTGCTGATATTTTCTTTAGAGAAGTTGTACGATTGCATGGCATGCCCAAATCGATTGTTTCTGATAGGGACACCAAGTTTTTGAGTCATTTTTGAAAGACCACTTTGGTCTAAGTTAGGCACTAAGCTCTTGTTCTATACTACTTGTCATCCATAGTATGATGGTAAAACTGAAGTAGTTAATAGAACCTTGTCTACTTTACTTAGAGCCGTAGTGAAAAATAATCTCCAGACTTGGGAAGATTTCTTGTCCCATGTTCAATTCACTTATAACTGTATTGTTCATTCAGCCACTCATTTTTCTCCATTTGAAATTGTGTACGGATTTAATCTCTTGTCTCCCATGGATTTGATTTCTTTACCTTTGAGTGAAAGGGCTAGTTTGGATTGGAAAAAGAAGACTTAATAGGTTAAGAGAATTCATGAGACGGCCAAGCTGAATATTGAGAAAATGACCAAGTAATAGGCGGACCAGGCCAACAAGCACCAGCGTGAACAAACCTTTGAAGAAGTAGATCTGGTGTGGATCTACTTAAGGAAGGATCGATTTACAGCCAAAAGGAAGTCTAAATTAATTCTGAGGGTTGATGGACCATTTGTTATCACCAAGAAGATCAATGACAATGCGTATCAAGTTGATCTTCAAGGTAAGTACAAAGTGAGTTCCAGTTTTAGTGTTGGTGACTTAATCCCTTTTGTTGCAGATGAAGCGGATTTGAGGGCAAATAATTTCCAATGGGAAGGGGATGATACAACCGTGGATTGCAGTACCGGGTCAGGACATGGGCGGATGGGGGTAGATTCGGATGACGATGATCCACCCGAACAAATTGAGGTTAAAGAGGAGATTCAACATACTGATGGACCAGAGGAACCGATTGCTTGAGACAGAACACCCTTGGAAGGGACTCATTCGGAAGTTACCCAAGATGGAGCCTTGAACAGCCGAACCCATCGTATAGACGACCCGATACGACCGCACGATCTAGGATTTCAGGTTCCACGACATAACGATCACTTTGCAAACCGGACCCTAGTTATTTACCGACCTAGTGGGGTCTCTGAAGGATTGGGTCACGACAGTTTTCCCATGTCTCGGGTCTGTTGGACAGTTGATAGAATCAAGTGTCATTCAGCTTGCTTGTGTTACAAGCAATTCCGTACAACTTGGCAGTGCATTCTCTTTAGGGTTGCCTCTCATCTCCTTCTCTGAGCCGTTAGGCAAGTTCCTTGAAATTTCCTTTATAGCTGTTGAGAGATAAGGCTTGGAGATAAGGTTGCTTTTGTTTTTCACTTTACCTTTTGCTTTTCCACTTTTGTATAGCTGGCTAGGAATCTCCTTTAGCATATTCCTTTTGTAATTTCCTTAAATATATGTATACTTGTATATTATTAATCAAGAAATGAAAAGTGTCTCTTTCTCTCCAATCTTTCTCTATTCTCTCAATCTCCCTAATCTCTCTCTTGTTCATCACTAATCTCCTCTTAATCTCTCCCTAAATCTGCTGCATAATCTCTTAATTTCTCTTTCTCTCATGGTATCAGAGCCATATTACAAATCTGGTACCTAATCTCTTCTTGTTTTCCATTAAACATCTCTTTGTCCCAGGATCTCTTCCTAGCATTCTACTTGTGTTCTTACATTGAAAACCCATAAATTCATTTTTTCTTATGTTCTTCAGCTGTTTTTGTTATATCTGTTCAAAAGATCCATCTTTTTTCTCAGTCTTGCTTGTTTCAACCAAAAGATTCAAGCTTTCATCTTTCTTTCTTCATTTTTGAGCTAAATAAATATTTCTCCTTTCTTCTTCCTTCTTAAAGATTGAATCTTTCCTTGTATTCTTGAAAGATCTGGTTGTATTCAAGTGTTGAAATCTTGTTGTGTTGAGATCTGGTTGTGTTTTCCAGATCTGTTTGTAAAAGAAGTTGAGATCTTGTTGGTTGGTTGAGTTTGTTTATTGTGCAGGTTGAGATGATGATTTCCTTGCCAGTGGTGCTCAAAAGAGCAGAAAACTATTGGCTTTGGGCAATAGTTTCCAATGTTGTGTTGAGTAGAACGAATATGTGGAACCATGTTGAGGGATCCAAGGCTCCTTGTGTTGAAACCAAAGAAGGAGGAAAGGATGTTGTAGCAGCTGATTCAGAGGTGTGGTTCCATGAAGATCAGTCAGTTTTGTCCATCCTCCATGGATCTTTGGATTTGTCTGTTCTTAAAGGATATGGCCATTGTGGAAGTGTCAAAGAGCTCTGGGAGACTCT
>KE155142.1:31233-41547 GCA_000411075.1 Sisymbrium irio
ACTCAACCCCCAGCCATCCTGGCCATGAGAACTCGGCCCGTGACACGATCAGGTACCAGAACGTTCCAACAAAACAAGAATGAGGCCGTGAAGACCTTAGTAGCTGAATGTGAGGTTGAAGACTTGGCGGCCCAGCTTAACGACCTGAACATCACGAAAGGCAACACCCGGCCCAACTCAAGTCCAACGCCAGCCGGTATAAATCAAGCTGATCAAGAACCAACCGAGGAGCAGATCAAACCGGCCTTAATCTCCAATCAAACTGGTTCAGAAATTACGCATCAAACACCCAAGGAAGGAACCAGACTTACCTTATTCAGCATCACAGCCTTAGAAGACTGAAGAAACACACCTGGCCACCTTTCCAACCAGATACAGGCCGCGGATTCCTTTCAAGTCAAGACCAAGAAATCAGCCCTGATAAGTCTGATTTCCATTACATTTATTTAGTTTGACTGACGAGTTTCTTGTTTTTTTCTTTGTGTTTCATTTTAATTCCCTTAAGTAGAATAATGGCAAATGTTCAGCCAATTAGTTTTAAATGCTAGAATTTGAATTTTGTAATCTGTTTCAAGTCCCCTTGAAGGGTAAAGCTGCATTGGTCATTATATAAGACCCTCAAAGCAGTTGTGTATTTTTACACCTTATGCAATAAAAAATTGAACTTTCTTCTAAAGTAAACCTATCCGTTGTGCTCTAATGAAATCCAAGATTTCTTGTACTCAGTCTTTATCAGGGTCCTTCCATAAACCTTGTGGTGACTATCGCTTCCCCATTCACTTCCGCTCTATCATTCAACTGTCCGAAGAGAGAGTGGCGTACGGCCAGCTCTTGGATCCGTGCTTTCCATCGCTTCATCCCATCGCTACTGGGCTAAAGTCAGTGCCGTACGGCCGGGCCTAGTCTACCATCGATCCACTGTGTAACCTCAGTACTTGGGGCTGCATCAATTGCATAGTCCGAACGGCATCCTCCTGTAGGCGAACGTGCCATAAGGACAGGTGAAAGTCGTCTTCTCCTAGTCATCAGGGTGGATTGGTATCTGAAAGAATTCTGAATAACCATCTAAAAAGCAGTAGTATGGATGGTTAGCCAATCTCTCAAGCATCTGATCAATAAATGGCAATGGGAAGTGATCTTTTCTAGTGGCAACATTCAACTTCCTGTAATATATGCACATTCGATGTCCAGTTACAGTCCTAGTGCATATCAATTCGTTTCTATCATTCTTAACCACAGTGAAACCACATTTCTTCGGAACTACTTGAACTGGACTAACCTAATTACTATCAGAGATTGCATATATCACACCAGCCTTTAAAAGTTTCATTATCTCTTTCTTAACAACATCTTTCAGATTCTAATGCTCTACAGAACTCATAGATTCATTCTCTAGGTGGATCCTATGCATGCAAAGGTCTGGTGAGATCCCTGGGATATCATCTAATGAATAGCCTAGAGCTTTCCTATACTTTCTAAGCTCACAAAGAAGCAAGGAAATCTCAACATTGTTCAGCTCAGAGTTCACTATCACAGGGTAAGTAGAGTTAGGACCGGGAAACGCATACCTTAGCCCAACAGGGAGGGTTTTCAGTTCGATCTTAGGAGCTCTCAGCTCGTTCCATGGACCATCAATCGAACCAGTCGGAGCAGATGCTACCAAAATTGGAGCGGGTGCTCATTCGCTCTCAAGCTCATCCTCCTTCAAGCTCGTGTACGCCACAAGTCTCTCAATTCGGGTACTTGTATCCAGCACCCTTGCATAGCGCTCAGCCTCGTCGTTCAGGAACCCGAACTGCCCCTCAGCCCTTGTCAAAGCAGTCTCAAGAGGGTCAAGGGCAAGAATCTCTTCAGCTGCATCCTTTGCGATTTCTGAACCATCATCAACCACAAAAGTCTGCCCATCCAGCATAGGCTTCCTGAGGAGTTTGTTCATCTCAAACCTTGCAACCATTTCTCCCAGCTGGAGATCAATGATTCCCTCATTCACATCAATAATTGCACCAGATGTGCAGATGAAATATCTACCCAGAATGAGTGGATCTTTGGGTTCATCCTCAAGCTCAAGAACCACAAAATCAGCAGGGATAAGTGTGTTTCCAATCTGAATATGCAGGTCCTCTAGTATCCCCACATGCATCTTAGTTAATCTGTCAGCAAAGACCAATGAAATTTTTGTGGGTTTGAACCTTGTGAACCCCAGACGCTTAGCAACAGAGTAGGGCATGAGATTCACACTTGAGCCTAAGTCACATAGAGAACATGCAAATATTGTCTGTCCAATCTTCACATACAAAAAAAATTTCCCACGATCATCTCTCTTCTTTATCAGCTTGTTCTATAGCACAGCACTACATTCCTTGGAAACCAGAATGACACTCTCTTCCTCAACCACTTTCCCAGAAACTAGACTCTTCATATACCTCTTCAAGGCTGGAATCATCTGGACAGCATCAGCTAAGGAGAGTCTAACAGTCAAATCCCTCAGCATCTCTCTGCACTTGGCCTCCTCTAAATCCTTGCGAGACTTTTTTGGTGGAAGAGGATATGGCACCTTAGAGATGTAGACACATGATGGAGGGATTTCTGCAGGTTTGGTGGGATCAGGTGGTCGGAGCAGGTGCTCCGTTTCGGAGCTGGGTTGCTCCATCATCTCAGTTACGTCAGGAGCAACCATGGGAGCAGGTGCTGCCGAAGAGGAAGGATGTTCCATCGTCTTTTGTATGCCAGAAGCATGTGCTCCTCCTTGGAGCAGTTGCTCCACCACTTTTTCATTCCCTTTAGTAGAATTCACGCTTCTTGGTGCTGCAGTCTCCAAAGTTTTTCTACTTCTCAGCTCAAAGGCATTCACATACTCCCTTGGATTGCTTCTCCTTTCCCAGGAAGAGTCCCAGCTGGTCTCTTCACAGCTTCAGCAGTCTGTGTTATCTGCACATCCAACTTATTCATGTGTGTCCAAACTGCCTCATGTTTGCTGTTCAGATCATTGTACATGTTGTCAACCTTTGCATTTATCTCTGTGGAAGCTTTCTGTTGACCAATCAAGAGTTGTTGTAGCAGGGTTTCTACTCTGTATTGAGAGTTTTTTTGCTGAGCTAGAGGATGGCTGCTGGTTGGTGAAAGGTGCCTTTAGCTAATTACCTCCTTGGAAGCGATTCTGATTGGTGATGAACTGTTTGCCTTGGAAGTTGTTGGGGAAGCTTTTCGGAAAACCCATCTGATTCTGACCAGTCTGCTGGGTAGACCTGATCCTGAGGGTTCTCTATGCTGGTGCTTCTGTAGGACAGGTCGGGATGGCCTCTGTAGTTCTGATTGAACCCACGATTCTGCACAAAGCCTTATCCACTCACAAAGTTGACCTCCATCTCTTCATCATCCTCTGCATCTCCAAGCTCTTGACACAAAGGAGTGTCACCATTCTCACCCACGAAGTGCACAGAGTTTTGGTTCTTCAGCAGCTGATTCAACCTAACTGTGAGCAGCTCATCGATTTACTGAGTCTCCATGCTACTGACCTTCACTGATCTGTCTATACTCAGGAGACTTGTTGCTGGAACTTGAAGCTAAGTTCTCAATTAGCACATATGCATCTTCTTTGCACTTAGTCATGAAGTCTCCATTGCTGGTTGAGTTCAGTGCATTTCTGTAGTCTCAATTCACACCATCATAGAAGATACCCAAAATCTTCTCATCAGTAAACCCGTGATGAGGACACTCTCTCCTGTACTCCTTGTATCTCTCCCAAGCTTCGCAGAAAGCTTCTCCTGTTTGGTGTTGAAAGGAAGAGATCTTATTCCTCAAGGCAGCAGTCTTGGTCTTTCTGTAGAACTTGTCCAAGAAGGCTGCTTTGCACTGCTCCCAATTAGTCAAAGACCTAGGTGGTAATGAATTCAGCCAGCGCAAAGCTTTATTCGCAAGGGAGAATGGGAAAAGCTTGCACTTTAGGTTGTCTACAGGGATTCCACTGGAACCAGTGGTGCTGCAAATCTCATCGAAATTCTCGATGTGATCCATCAGAATCTCAGCAGGTAGGCCATGGAAGAGGTGCTGCTTCACCACCGAGATCATCTGAGGCTTAAATGGCAGGTGGTACAATCGCTGCTCTGCTCTGATAGAAAGCATGCAGATTGTCATTGTCACCGATGGTAGGTCGCGGAGGCCTTTCCTTGTCAGCCTGAGCTTTTTGCAACTGCTTCACCTGTTGACAAATTTGCTGCATTTCAGCAGCCCAGTTTCAGTCTCCGTCGCCCTTAGTAGCTGTGTTTGACCGGTTCTGTTTGTTATCTCTTTCAATACTCGCAAGCTCCTCGTTCGTTAGAGTAACTAGTTCCTTGGTGCAATTCCTTTGTGTCGATCTTCTGGTCATGCACCTGAAACACAACGAAAAGGAAAGGAAGAAAGAGTTAGTGAAGTCTTAGTCTATATTCTAAACCAAGAATCAAATGCAACGTTTTGGTCCCCGTCGCAACGGCGTCAAAAACTTGATAGACTGCAAATTGTCCTTTTTATTTTTTACTGCAAGTGCACAGTTTATGATTGTAGTACTTAAGATTCGATTCCAGAGGACTAGTGTCGCATTATGATTCTATGAGATTCAAAACAAAGCTAAGACAGTAATGATTGGTTTTTGTTGATTTCAGTAACAAGCGATTAAAAAATAGACGGATTAAATTCGATTAAAGCAAACACTAGACCAAGGCAATTCACAGGACTTCCGAGAAAGCAATCAAATGACTATTCAGGACACAATTTAGCACAATCTAGAACTCAAACATAGACATATGATAATCCACTTTCGTCGAATTACTAACTTCATCTATCAACCTAGCATTCTAAACTGTCGTTTGAATCTAACACTTCTAGATAAGCATTAAAGAATTTGTTTGATATGTTCACGATCCACCTTAGCGTCAACTCTCGCAGGCTAAGGACAGATCGCTCATCACGGTTTCTTTTAGCAACCTAAAACACTTTTGGTGAATAAGCTAACCTAAGATCACAGATTGAATGATCAATTCAACCTAAGCATTAAGATTAACAATGGTGAAGATAATCGGATTAAACCCTATTTACATTCAGTTTACTAACTCATGAAATCCCTTGAAAACACCCTAATCTAGCAAGGAGAACTACTCAGACATGGAAGTAGAGAAAACAACAACTGAAAAGGAATTCATGGTTTATTAATAAGCAATAGAAAATGGGTTCAGAATTCTTCTCAAGAGTTATAGAAATCTTCTCCCAAATCTTACAAAAGAATCGCCAAGTAGTCTCAATAAACTAGGATAAAAACGTGATCGATGATAATCAGGGCGGCTGCCTTTGTTTTATTCGTTTTACGTCAGGAATTAGGTAAAATTGGTTTCTTAAATTTTCTCCAGGAGGTTGGAGCAGGTGCTCCAAAAACGTCTAACTCGGGAGCAGGTGCTCTGGCGTGCAAACCGGTATTTTCAGCACCACATGTTCCAGCAGCTCCGGTTCTCATCTTCGGATCCCAAAGTACCTAGAATAGCATGACAAAGACTTTTAACACTCCAAAAAAATCAAATAACACGGATTAAGATGAGCCAAAATCGCAACATATCAAGAGCAAGACCCATGACTCGGTCAGGAGTTTGCACCTTAAGAGAAAACATCAACAAGGCTGTAAAGGGGGATACTAGCTGAATATGATGTAGAGAACTTGGCGGCCCAACTTCACCAATGAGCATCTCCAAAGATCAGCCCAAGTTCAAATCAAGCCGGCCAATTAGAGGAAGAGAGCCATACCAGACCAGGCATTTTCGGCACTAAGGCAGCCCATTATATACGCATATAGACACCACACTTACCTTATTCAGCATAGCGCCTAGTGAAAACTGAAGACTGCATCCGGACACCTTTCAAGCCACGTTCAAACTCGGATTTTCCATTAATTTAAAGGTCATAAAGTCAGCCATGAAAAGCCTGATTACAATTTGAATTTATTTGGTTTGACTAACATTTTTCTTTGTTTTTGTTTTTGTTTTCTTGATTTATTTTTGTTTCCATTTTAGAATAAGAAAGGCAAAATGTTAGCCAGTTTCGATTTTGAATTTGAATTTCATATTAAATTTAGTCTGCTTCAAGACCCTTAGAAGGATATAGATGAAAGACTCTATATAAATTCCCACTGCAGCATTGTATTTTTTTATACCTTCATTAATAAAATATCAAACTTTCTTCAATGAAAAAAACCTTAGTGCAAGCAGAGAAATCTGGCATTTCTTAACCTTTTTTGTATCAAGTTTCAGTGAAACATGTGGTGACTTTATTCCATCCAACGACTCCATTTCCATCCACTGACCAAGATGAGATTTTCCGCATGGCCAACATCTTAGTGCCATCTGACCACTTATTTCCATCGTTCATCTCTACCGGGTGAAAATCGTAGCCGCACGCCAACCTAGCCCGCCCATCATCTTCCAAAAGACAACCTCAGTTTCTGAGGCTACATCATCTGGTATCAAAGCTTCAAACCTCTTACATCAGGTTGATTCTATCCTTTACCACTTTTCCTTTTGTTTCATGTTGTTTCATACTTAAAAAAAAATCGATTTGCTTTGATTTGCTTGTGTCATATTGTTTTATAAAACTGTATTAAAAAAAATATTCACTAGTTTTAGTCTTTGTTTCAGGAAACTAAAAGAAAATCCAAAAGCAAGGAAGAAAGGAGGATGATCTGCCGTTTAAACAAGTAAAAATCATCCTGCGCATGCGCGGAGTTTATAAATTTTTTGTCCTTTATTTAGTTTTTTTTATGGTAAATTTGTTAAATAACAAAAATAAAGAAAAGTAAAAAGTTATTAATAGGTTCTTGAAAAAAAAAATAAAGAAAAAAATGTTTTGGTTATTTTTTAAATATGAAATATTTTTACAGTAGTTGGATATAAATATCCTTCTTTTAGTTATCTACTCTTGTTTATTTTTTAAAAATTTATCGTCTGTTTTTTTATATTTCTAATATTTATGAAAAATATTTGATATAGTTATACTTTATTATTAATATTTTTTGGAATTTTCAAAAAAATGTTTTTGGTATTGGTTGTTCTTTATAATATTTTTTTAGTGAGCAGAAATATTATTAGCCCTATTATTGAATGTTTTTTTTATTAGTTTAGTTTTATTGGATATTTGTAGTACATGTCGCTTGGAAATACCTAAAATGATAAAATGATATAAATGTAATTTTATTATTAATATTTATTTTTATTTTATAAATTTTTCTGTATGAACCATTATTTATTAAATTTTATTAGTTAACCCACCAATTATTAGTTATCGAATGATTTGGCAAGATATGTATATATATAAATATATTTTTTCCTACCTAAGAAACTTTTCCCTTCTTCTTTCTCTTGAATTTGCCATTTGTTTTGTGTTTGTTTCAGTAGTACATTAAATCTTTCCTATTTCGTTTTCCCACTAATTTCTTTTGTGATTCATGTAAATTGTATATGTCTATTTGTAGTTTTTCATATAGTGACATTTATTTTCTATGGTGGAATTCGAAAATAGAAGCATGGGATATGTCAAAAAGGTAATGGGTTGTTATTATTGAGAGAAACTTATTAAGCTCAGGAGTTGGAAAATATTAAATGAAAAAGTGTACGAACAGTTATAAGCTTATCGTTTGGTAGAATTTCAAATGTGTCTTATTGGTTTAAATATATACAAAGCAAGAACATAAGTTTGTTCTTTTGAAATATTACTAAGTTCATAATTTTTAGTAGAAGATCTTTAATAGCAGTACTTGGATGATTTTAATAGTTTCGCAGTTTTTTTTTTTGTTGAAGTAACTAATGTATTTGGTTATTTTAAATATGATATCCTGAGTTCCATTGTGGAAATGATTATATTTTTACGTAAAAACCAAATGATTTATGATAACAAATTTAGTTAAATTAGCTTAGTGAAGTAAACTTTCTGACATTCATGAGCTTTTAAATTAGTATATGTGCGAATTTTCTCACATGATCATTAACAGAAAAGGGAAATATCTAATAACCTAATTTATGAAAAAAGTTTCATTTGGCATCTGAAACCAAAATTTGCCACCCCAAAGACACGACCAAAAACTAAACGTTAATAATAAATCTTCTCACAAACAACATGAACAAATTCCTTTTAGTATTACAAGGAAGGAACAGGGAAAAAAGTAGTTATATATGAACGATTACGTCACGTTAACAT
This sequence comes from Sisymbrium irio, assembly GCA_000411075.1. NCBI lineage: Eukaryota > Viridiplantae > Streptophyta > Magnoliopsida > Brassicales > Brassicaceae > Sisymbrium > Sisymbrium irio. The sequence continues at coordinate 39,445 of KE155142.1, forward strand.
GATCTTCTCATGGATATGAAGATTGAGATACCAAAATATTTTTTCTGTTATCATGATGACTAAACCGGCTAGCAGAGCCTAGATTGTTACTATAGCCAAAAGTTAAACTAAAGAAGATATTAGCAGCCGGCCGGCTATTAGAGATTATCCATTGTTATTACCATATCAAAGCAGTAGGTACCTGTTAGGATGAGCTGAGGAAGGCTTCTTTGGTACTCCTCTTTTAATCTAAACCATTTGATTGTTTATATTGTGGAACGTCTTATGTCGACAGATTATTTGGAATCAAAAGTGCAGTAAAAGGGTATGAGATTAAGGTTTCTTGGTATGGTGATATTCTTCTTCTCAATGGAGTCTCTTTTATCTTTTCAGATATATACGATTATGAATATATTGCTGTTTTTGGTAGTTATGGCATCTGTATAATTTTAAATATGTTAAAAATTCAGAAACAACTGAAATCTTCTTATTCGTATATGAATGATCTGCAAATGCAATTAAAATCTTCTGTACTGATCTTTATCTCATTATTAAACCCAGAAACTCAATACCATCACTACAATCCTCAAGCAATACATAATGAGTACATAGACACATTGGTTCGCAACAACTTATAGAGAGTCAATAGTTTCTTACAGCAGCAGCATCGATTCGAAGGCAGCACAAGGAGAAACTTGTGCCATTTGTCTTGAAGAAAAAAACGCTGAGCAGATGTTCTTGACTGAAAACTGCCTTCACCAGCATTGCTTTTCTTGTGTGAGACAGTATTTGGAAGTGAAGCTGCTTAGCGGAATTGTACCCACATGCCTTGGCGAAGGATGCAAGTTAGAGCTCACTTTTGAAAGCTGTGGCAAGATTTTGACATCCAGGGTGATTGAGATGTGGAAACAAAAGATGAGAGAGGATTCATTCCCCGCTGCAGAGAAAACCTATTGCCCATATCTTAACTGTGCAATGTTGATGTCCAAATCCGATCTTTCAAGCCCTCCCTAGCGCTGCTGACCAATCCAATGTCTGAGAATGTGTCAAATGCCATGGACACTTTTGTATTGATTGCAAAGTACCATCGCATACGAATATCTTATGTGCTGATTATAAGGAAGTTCACCCTGACTCTTTAGTTGATGACACGAAGCTAAAGTCTCTTGCAAACGCCAATAGGTGGTGTCAATGTGTCAAGTGTAGGAACATGATTAAACTTTCTCATGGTGGCAACCACATGACTTGCATGTATATACACATATTCATGTTTATATTGTCATTTTAAATGCTTCAATTTTATTTCACAAAAGAATGTGGTTTTTGCCATTTTGTCAAAGGAAAAATTGCTCAACTACCATCAATCTTTACATATATGACTAGAATACTATCAAACTTTCTAAAATTACTCAACTATTTGGATACCCATATGAAATGACGAAAAACACCGTTGATTAATTTTACCAAAATATCAATGAAGTTTAATTAAAAAAGGCACATCACAAATGTGTCATCTACGTCACTAAAACTACCTCTAACCCACGCCTAATAACCGTCATCATGAGGGGCTTTTAAGTTTCCAAAACTGTAATTATCGTCACAAACTCAAATATACCGTAATATCTTTCTCTTTCTTTCTATCGTGAGTAAGAGTACTGTGAAGATACTGTTCTGTTTGTTTACGAAATTGGTTTGTGTTTGTTTAGTCGAAATCGTCGAGTTATTCGTCCACCGAAATCACCTGTTTTTGAAGATATCTTCTCCGTCGAAAACGTCTTCACCCTACATTCGTCTCTCCGCAGCCGTTTAATCAACAGTAAGTCATATTTTAGATATTAGATTGTGGCTGGATTAAATGGTTTGTTAGGGTTTGATTAAATGATATGTTATGGCTGAGTTTTGGGTTTTTATTTAATTGCGGCTGGATTAAATGGTATGTTACGGCTGGGTTGACATTATGTTGTGATTGGATTACTATTTTTGTAGTGGCTGAGTTAGGGTTTTTGTTAACTGCGGCTGAGTTTTATAGTATGTTATGGCTGAGTTTTAGAGTATGTTAAGGCTGGGTTACAAATTATGTTACGGCTGGGTTAAATGATAGGTCGTGAATGAATTAGGGTTTTT
>KE155145.1:10979-40917 GCA_000411075.1 Sisymbrium irio
AATTTTATTGTTCATTTATTATTTAACCGCTATTACATCTACTAGTCAACCAATCATAATTATCCCGCAAATGCAACAGTTTTTAACCGCTACATTACGAAACGTTTAATAACGTTTAAAACCACAACCGTCCACTTCCGCAAACTCTCGCAACCGCAACCGCACTCACTGCATTTGAATCAGTCAGGCCCTAAATATTACAAAAATATTAACCTTTATATTGTTGGATATAGTTGATTCGTCGAGCAAAAGCCGATGGGATTCAACAACAAGTCACTCTCCCTCCAATACAAGAATACTTGGAAAGCGCTGAAGCTCGGCGCAAAGCTCTTCGCAGTGTCGCAGAGCAAAGAGAACAGAATTTGGCTGCTCGTTCCAAGAAGCCTCTGCTAGATTTTGAGTGACAAATATTCATTTGAGACACCATAACTTAGGGACAGTAACTTTTACCGACATAATTTTCTTTAACTATGACTTTTGTCCAAGTCTAAAGCTTGAGAGTGTTGTTACAGAAGTTCAGGTGAAATTAAAGTAAAAAAGCTATTTCCTTCTTGTAATGTAAACTATTGAATTTAGTTACTTTCATATTCCCTCTATCATACCTTAATAAAGTCAAATGGTTACAAACTGTTCAATGATCCAAATTTTTCTAGGTTTAACAAATTTTTGAAGCAAGAGCATGATTATTAGTGGTATTTAAAATGGTTTCTTGTAAATTTAGATAAATAAAAAATAAAATAAAAATATTAAAGAGAATGTTATGATCTTTTATTTTGGAGGTTTTAGAACCTTTTTTACATATTATAAGATACCCAATTTATATATATCACTTTTTTATTAATTTAATTATGAGTTTTATTAAAATATTATTATTTTATCATTTTTAAGATATTCATACTAGTTTACCAATGATGCTCTTTTTAAGTAGATAGTAGTTTTTAAAATTTCTGACCGCCCCTTTAGTTTTTGTATTTGTACCACACTTTCACAACATTTTATTTATTGTATCATGAAACGTCATCGTATTTAGAAACCAGAATCGAGTTTCTTCCCAAGCAACAGTATCTCTTTCGTAGAGACGAGGGTGAAAAGTTCACTGCGTACAGGAGCTTTCTGATCGCCGGCGACGGATTCTATCTTTCCTTGTCGAGTTCGATAGATGCATTCTGCTTGATTCCCATTTGAATCTCCTCGCAGTTTTCGGAGTAAAGGTTTTAGAACGGGTACGTACTTGTTAAGCCTAGAAACTGTTCGACGAAATGCCTAATTGAGAATTTTTCTTTTTTTTTTTGTTTTCTTTGTTACAATTTTTCTTGGTTTTAAATTTCAGGGTTCCAAGGTTTAGTCTGTTCATCATCCCTTGAGTTGTTTTGACTCGGATCAGTCATGGATGGTAAGTTAGTTATTCTTGGGCAATTAAATATTTGTAAATTTGTTATTTGTTTGCTTCAAGAAAGAACCTTTCTTTACATATCTTTGTGTTACATTTCGGAAATTGGTGAATTATAATGCGAAATGAGGAACCCAAACATTGTTTGGAAGCTTACTGACTACGAAATGAAGTCCAATCTTAAAATGTTTGCCTGTGAAAACGCCATCAAGTTGTGTTCACTGCTTCGTTGATTTCTATATCTTTTATGCTGTTTAGATTGTGTATGAAAAGGTTGTAATATTAGTGATTACAATTTACAGTTGATTCACAACCAATGATGGAGGAGACCATACTGGTCGGTGATGACCTAATGATGGGTCCTCCATCTCCTGTCATCCCTCCTGAAATTGCTTCACATGTCCTTGAAGGTGTTGAATTGTGCGATGGGATTTTGAGGAATCTATTCCTATGTAAGTCTCTATATCCTCGGTTTGCTTTATATTATTCTCTTCCCCTTCTGTCAGTGAGTAGAATTGATTTTTTCCTGAGAATAGGCTTGCAAATCAATGACATTGAACCATTTTGCCAAGATGAGCTTGCCTTGTATCGACAATGTGCTGAAAACAGGGTAACGTTGTCTCTCTCTACATTAACTATCTGCTCAGATTTTATTTCTGTAAAGCTTTTCATGTCTCATATCAATTTCTTTGAGTTATTCTTTTTATTATGATTTGTTCTCTCTCTAGGACAAGGTATTGAGGGTAAGGCTCCAAGAGAGCGAATACAAGTTAGGATCTTCTATGCCTATTGATCTTGCTAAGGAAAGGGTTACTCAGCTTGAAGCTGAAGCCACATCACTAGAGAGGTACTCTTTTTGTTAAACATTGCAGTGATGCAGAGGCATTTCAGTTTTCTAAATTTCTGTAATATATTTTTGTTTCAGATAATGTTTTATGAGAAGAATTTGTCTTTGTATCTGTGCTTAACTCTGTCCTTATTCCAAATGTTGACTAAAATATTTAATTTGCTTTTTTTTTTCTAATCAGGCATTTGATTCTAGCAAGTGGAGCTGAAGGGATTGAAGGATTTCGCCAGAGGTGGAGTTTGCACGGTCGGATGACGGATACCAAGTACTGTAACAATTCTAAACCTTATAGAAAAACAATGTTCATCATGGAGCTAATATACTGCATTAGACTGGTTGAACAACAATGACAACATTCCCAAATTGCTTTTACTTCGCTGTTTCTGAAATCTTTAACTTAGCTATATTGACTGTTCGTATTATACCCTCTATGTGGTAATAAATTGTTTGATTTGGGTTTTTTGTTGTCTTTTATGGATTTCACAGAAAAAGACTGGAGTCATTGAAGCAGGGAATGGAGAATAGAAAAAAGGATGAACATGTACAATCCCCAAAACCTTCCACCTCGAAAACATGGTTCTTTTGGTGAAGTTTTTGTGATTTTCTGCAGCTTAATGTATCTTGTCTTGGATCATAAGAACTCATACTCATACACTTCTGTTCCCTACAACCAATTTTAGTTATAAAAAAAGTAAAAGAAATATATGTTACTCGATTTCTTCAATCCGTCCGGTTTAGTTGATGAATTCACGGTTTTCACTTTTCACCCATTGGAAATTTGTTGTAAAGCCCATAATCCATGAAACGACATCGTACCAAACATAGAAGAGACATTTGACCGAAACGTCTCTCGTAGTCTTTGCACTCCGTACAACGGCACGAGACTTTACGAACGTATTGTCTCGATCGGATCTATCCGCCATGGAAAACGAGAAGCAGACAGTAGAATCTACGTATAAGAACGTTAAGAAGGCTAACCTGTTAGACCACAACTCCGTCAAGAACATCCTCGACGAATCCGTCTCCGATGTAAGCCACTGTAACAAAATATCCCACTCGAATTTTCTCTGACATTTGATTCTCTTCTTTCATCCTTTTCCTCTGTGTAGATCGTTACGAGCAGCGGTTACAAGGAGAATGTGAGGTTAAGCAACGTGAAATTTCTGTTAGGGGCGATGATCATCGTGGTGGCTCTTGTTGCCCAATTCTACAACAAGAAGTTCCCTGAGAACAGAGACTTTTTGATCTTCTGCATTGGATCATATCCTTTTTGTTATGTTTTTTGAAATCATATTGTTGCTTTGGAATGAAAGATGATGGAAATATTAAAGATAAGTGTCTGTTAAGCGTTAGTGTAAGAATGTAATGATCAGATAAGATGTTTGGTTCTTTGACTCTCGCAAGTATGTGGCGTTGACTGCGGTTATGCAGCTGATTATGTACACTAAGGAGAAGAATTCCATACTCTTCACCTATCCTCTTGAGGTTTGTTCCCTCGCTCTTCTGAGAAAGATGGTTTCTTTTCAGAGTTTGTCTTTGGATATTGTTGTGTACTTTTGTGCTGACGGAGCGATTGCAGTTTCAGTGCAAAGTGTACATGCTTACCCTACATCCAACTTTGTATAACTATTATGTTTTGATTTGCTCTTCCTTTGTAAGGAATTAAAATTTGGGCTTCTGCTAGCTTCATATGTGTTGTAGTGTTTGCATTTATCTTAAGGCATCTTGGTGTTTTGCATTCTAGCTTTAAGAGGAGTTACATTTCCCTTTCACTCAACCCAACCTTATCACAACTTATTCTCTTAAGTGTTATTGATTCGTTCAACTGTTCAAGTGAAGTCTTGATAGTTCGACCTGTTTAGATTCTTGTACCTTTCAGTATTTGTGATTGGTGATCTCTTGTTTTTTGAGACAGTTGTTCAAGATGAACCTGAAATGTACTGTTGCTCGTTTCCATTTTGTATAGCATTAGCTTGAAGAAGTTACGACTCATTTTTTTAAGTTTTGTACGAGAAGTTGTGATGTTACCAAACATAAGATTTGTACTCGTTGGTTAGCTGTGGAATATATAGCAAAATAAATAGATATCTATTTTGTTTTGTTATCATTTTCTGATGTTATCTGCTTACTACATGCACACTTTCATTGGTTTTGCTTTGATTCGGACATGTTTTATTGCTTGTTCATTAGCTCATTATTTGCTGACTTATTGAGAAATCTTTAAAGATGAATCGTTATTCTGCAGGGATCTTTCACCAGCACTGGTTTGGTGGTATCATCCAAGCTACCTAGATTTTCTGATCAGTACACTCTCACCATTGACAGTGCTGATTCGAAATCAATCTCAGCTGGGAAGTCAGTCCAGCTCACTAGAAGTGTTACTCAATGGTCTCTCTCTCTCTCTCTCTCTCTGCATTGTTAAAACACGACTCAAGCTATATCCATTTCATAGCTTAGTTTTGTTTTATTGTGTGTGTATTTAGGCTCACTAAAGATGGAGTTCTTGTTGAGGGTTTATTCTGGAAAGATGTTGAAGCCCTAATCAAGGAGTACGCAGGAGCAGGAGAACCAAAGAAGAAGAGGTGATGATGATCTTTAGTGGGAAAAGTATGTTCTGAAATGTTAAAAAAAACTTTTCTAGGTACTTAAAATCGACGGTGACTTCACTTCTTTTTGAGACCACACAGAAATTTACCTAACAGAAGATTCCTCTTCTTTTTTGAGTTCTAATCCAATTTATGAATTATTTTGAGATTTTATACCATCCATCGTCTTCCAAGAAGCATGTGATCTCCTATCTAGAGATGTCGGTAGGTTAAGATTCGGTTCGGTCCAGTTTTGAGAGGGCCAGCTCCCAGCTTTATTAAGGCTTGTCTAAAGCAGACCTTGATATTCTCTGTGTAGGTTTTGTCTGGCCCCAATTCTGTAGTTTTGTGAGTAAATATGATGTTGAGTGTTGTTGACCGACGATCGTTAACTACAAAAAAAAGAGTTACACGTTTCACTGGTCCGGCGCAAATCTTATTCAAGTCGGGCCAAATAAACTTAGGATATTTCTTTCAAAAACCGGTCTGAACCGATTGTTTTCTGGGTCAGCTGACATTAGTTTTCTAACCACTGTAATAATAGTTCTAGTTTATAACTAGACTAGTGTCTACTAATATAATCCGGTTTAGATCGATTAACAATGATTCAATTTTCTTGTTTATATTAGTTAGTTGATCCCAAATTATCCAAAAAAAAAATGAACTGATAAAAAAACCTTAAAGTCACTCAATCCTTTCAGAAGTATAATCTATAATTTGTTTTTGTGTCAGAAAACAGTACAATAGTGTTTATGTAATAAAAGTGAAAATGAAACATACATTAAAATAGATCGAAACATCATACAAAGTAACCTTGCTAAAAGTGTCAAAACCAAAGTACCAAAAAACGAATCATGAGTTTCGGACACAACTCATGATAATAACGCTTCTCGAGCCGCCCACGCGCGTACGCGAGTAGCTTGATACATTAGAAGAACAGAAGCATAAAGTCCACGCGCTTAAATAGCGCGTAGTGACTAGTGAGCGTCTCTCTAGCGTTCGTTCGATATCTTGATTGAGAGATTGATTCTTCGCATTTTATTTTTCTTTCTCATCTCTCTATCTCTCTCTCTCTCTCTCTCTCGTCGTCTGTTTTGCGCATCGGAAGAAATAATGTCGTCGAAAGACAAGAAACCGGCGAGGCCGTCTAGTAGTCGAGCTGGTGGAATCCGAACTCTTTCCGATCTCAATCGAAGGTCTGGTCCAGACTCCGACAGTGACTCCGACGGACCTCAGGAGTACTACACCGGCGGCGAGAAAAGGTTAGTCCACTTCTACTTATATAAAATCGACTTCTTTGAGTTTTTTTTAATGCTAATGGTTGATATGTAACTGTGACGATCGTAATTAGTCATGTTTGGATCTGAAAACCAAATGATAATTATTATAATTAAATAATATTCATTATTCTCTTATTTTTTCTTTAATTTGTTTCAACTGTATCAAAAATTTGTTGTAATCAATTTAGGGCAAATGATAACAGTTTGAGGCAGAAACTATCTAATAATGTTTTTTATTTTATTTTTGTAACGTTTGAATCGTGTTGCAGTGGTATGCTGGTTCAAGATCCTTCAAAGAAAGATGATGTTGATGAGATATTCAATCAAGCTAGACAGCTAGGAGCTGTTGAAGGACCACTTGAGACTCCTTCGAGTTCGAGGAGCTTCACTGGAACTGGGAGATTGCTTTCAGGAGAAAGTGTTTCCACTGGTCCTCAACAGCCTGAGCCTGTTGTTCACAACATTGTTTTCTGGTCTAATGGATTCACCATAGATGATGGTCCTTTGAGGAAGTTGGATGATCCTGAGAATGCATCTTTCCTCGAGGTACAAAAATCATATGTCATGTAACAAACTGTTTATCCTTCTGTTTTTGAGTTATTGATTTGTTTTTGAATTTATTGTAGAGCATTCGAAAGTCTGAGTGCCCTAAAGAGCTTGAGCCTGAAGATAGAAGAGCCCCTGTACATGTCAATCTGATGCGAAGGGAAGAGAAATGTCCAGTGAGTCCAGTCTATACACTTTTGTCTTTGTGTTTTGCATTATCAACAAAAATGTTACGTCTAAATCGAGTAACCTTCTCGTTTCTTGTACTTGTAGGAAAGAGAGAAGCGTAGGGTTTCATTTCAGGGTGTTGGAAGGACTCTAAGTGGTGGCAACGACAGCAGTGGAAGTAGCTCATCAGTGGCTCCAGATACAGCCTCCATTCCCGTCCAAACCAATCAAACCGGTTTAGCAGCACCAGCACCAGCACAGCCTCCAGCTCTTGTAATAGATGAAACCGCTCCTACCACATCCATCCAGATTAGACTATCTGATGGAATCCGCCTAGTGGCTAAGTTCAACCACCATCACACGGTCAACGACATTCGTGCTTTCATTGACTCCTCTCGACCTGGAGCTCCTGTTATCTATCAGCTTCAGACAATGGGATTCCCACCTACGCCTTTGACTGATCTCACTCAGACCATTGAACAAGCTGGTCTCGCCAACTCTGTTGTTCTTCAGAAATTCTAGACATTTCTACATGGTTTTTTGCTGTCTTTCTATATGCTTTATGATCAGAGTTTCATAATTGTTATTGTAACCAGAAAAACTTTTGGCATGTAAGTTACTTTATACGCAGCATAAATGGGGTCTCTTCATATGGGAAGAAAGACTCGTGGTATAGATTTTCTTAATTTACCAAAATAAACCTACTTTTATTAAGCCTTTTTGGGATTTGTTTAGGAATGGAAAAATTATAATATTCATGTTAGTCTGTGGTGGATGGAATGAAGAAATTTATAATTGCATAAAATAGAAATGAAAAGTTAGAAAATTTATAATTTTTGTCTGATTGGTTATTTATTTATTTTATCTAATCTTTTTAATAAAGTTATGAAAGGTGTTATTAGTTTGAATGAAATCAATGGGAAAAAGAACGAAAAGAAAAGAGAAGAAGACAGGGGAAAAAAAACTAAGAGAGAAAAAAATCAGAAGAGATAGAAAATAAGAAACAAAAGATATTGTTATTAGATAGAATGTATAACACTGTTAACATTATTTTATATTAGATTTATCATTTTATTAATGAATTTTATGTGCTAAAAATATGTAATTTTAACGTATAATAGTGTTAACGTGTAAATAATGTATTATGTATTAACGTGTAAACAATGTTATCGTTTTAATAATGTATTATATATTATCTAATAACACATAAAATATTTGTTATTTATAAGATATTTATGTTATTAGTATATAATAGTGTTAGCGTGTAAATAATTTATTATATATTGGCGTATAATAATGTTAGAGTATTAATAATGTATAATGTATTAATGTGTAATACATTTTACAGTGTTAACAATGTATTATGTATTAGTGTGTGTGTAATAAATTTAGCGTGTTAAGAATATATTATGTATTATTTGACAACAAATAATATGAATGTTATTTAAATATTATACGATAACATGTTAATAATTAGTTGATATTCAAGTAAACATAAAACAAAATAGAACATTTGGTTACCAGATGAATAGTGATTACGATAATGGAAAATTTTGTAATTTTTTCAAAGAATAAAGATATGTTTAGTATGTATTTTTATTCTCTTTCCTTTTTTTAATTTTTAAAATATCAATACCAAAAAACTAATTTTTAAACTACTGCAATCATATTAAACAAAGTCACTCAACTATAAATTCTTATTTAAATGAGTAATAAAAAACAGCGAAATTACCCCTTTAACCGGTGGATTATAAAGGAAGTCTACATGATGACATTACTTTTTCAAAATTATGTCTTATGTAGAGATAGATGTAGTAATACATCGCTTTCTAATGTAGACAAAACTAATAAAAAAGTATTTTATATAGAACTTTCATTTTTATTGTAATATTGTATATTTTGATATAAATATAGAGAACATGTTATATATAGAAAAATTATTCTGTATTTTTAAAATAAAACTCTGAATTTGAATCATAATTTTTTAAAAGATTGAAACAAATAAAAATGATAAAGGAATAGAAAGTAAATAATATTTTAATATATACATATAAGCTGATATGCATCTTCATTTTCAGACTGGACATGAGCATGATTATGTAATTTGGTGAATATGAGATTTTGTCAGACCATTATTTCTGTAAGAATATTTGCATCCTATATATCCAAACAAATCTAAATTTTATTAACTACACATTACACTGATAATTCCTAACATTATATCCAAATAAATCAAGCTAATTCATAACATTATATAATTTGATTGTCTCTACACTTTATTTCCCTATCCTCTCTCCCTTTTATTTATTTTATTTATTTCTTCTTGAATCTCTTCATATCCTTTTCTCTGACTTACTCAATCCTTATAAAAAGTAACAATTAATATATGAATTACTCATTTATGGATTTGATCGAAGAAAAGAATCTATTTATAGAGTTACTTTATGGAGATTACAATTTTAAATTATCTAATTTTACATACATCTAAATCATAAAATTAGATACAAATTGACTAATTTATATGATATACTTGAATTGTAAACATGTTAGTTACATATAAAATAACTAGATTATCGCCTTAAACAAAATATTGAATGTACAATCATAACTATAACCTGAAATTAACATATTAAGCAAAAAGGTGTAGGTAAATTAAAATATTTCATATGATACATAGTTAATAACTTGAATATTCATCTTTAGAATTAACTAGTTAATAATTGATTTAACGTGTACCATAAAAATTTATATATATATATATATTTATTTAATTTATAATTAAGTTATCATGTTAAATAAAATGTTAAAGATATCCAATTTAGTGAGTTTATTTAGTGTATCTAAATCAATTCGTTTGATTTTCATCTTATAGAATTATTATCATAGATTTCACAGTATTATCATTGGTTTTTACTGTATCTTTGATGAATCTTCATCGCATCTTTTTTAAATCTATATTTACAATAATATTTTCTTGAAATTTCATTGAATCTTGACTAAATTCTCACCATAGTTTTTTAAGATCCGGATGAAAAATTAATTTGTGGAAAGTTCTAGTTTTGATTTAAAAGAAAGAGAGAAAGAAGAAGAAGAAAGAAAGACGGAGAAAAAATAGAAAAAAAAATTGATATCTGTGGTAATTGAAGAAAGTTAGTTTCTCAATATTGTGCCAGAAAAAAGAAGAAGAACAAAGCTAATTTCTGTAAATCATAAACCTGCAGCAATAGTGACTTGCGTTTTTCATTATACTTGTGCATTTTGCTAATTTTCTTAACAAATGGATGTATTTAGCTCTTTATCTCTTGTTTTAAAATAGTTTTATAGTATATAGGATGCCAAAAATTAACAAACAATCATAAGCTGTTCTATAGAAAAATTATAAAAATTTAATAAAAATACTTCTTTCTTTTTTTGGTTAAGCTGAAATATTTAGATTGAAATCCAACAAGTTTTTACAAAACAAAATACTGATTACTAATCTAACATTTAGTTATTATTTTTCTTAAAAGCCTAAAATGTAAATTTTGACTCCAAATTTTTTAATAAGACTTCATCGATTTTGAATTTCTAATAAGGTCTAAAATGTAATATCCGATTCCAAATTTTATAAGAAGATTTAACATGGAATATCCGAGTCCAAATTTTCTAATAAAACCTAAGATGCAATATCCGATTCAAAATTTTCTTATAACACCTAAGACGAAATCTTCATTCCAAATTTTATAACAAAACCTAAAATATAATTTCTGATTCTAAATTTTTTAATAAGGCCTAAGACGTAATCTCTGTTTTCAAATTTCCTAATAAGGCCTACGTCAAAAATTATTTTTTTCAAATTTTATAGTAAGGCCTAACACATAATCTTCGTTTCTAAATTTTTTTAGGCCCAAGCCGAAATCATCGATTCTAATTTTTTAATAAGGCCTAAGAGGCAATCCTATCTTGCACATAAATTTCTTCGGCCCAAATATTTATGCAAATTATGTCAAATCCATTAATTTTTCTTAAAAGTGAGAAGAAAATCCACCACTAATTACCCCTATCTACTCTAAAAATTGTATCCTCCTCTCATAGGGGGAATCTAGGGTTATCGTCAGATTTATTCCTCTGAGATTTTTTTCCATCCATCTCGAACTTCCTTAATCTTCTATAAATCTCCAAACTTGGTACATTTCTGCTCTCCAGCCGGTTGAAAAAAATCTCTGGGATTTCATGGTGAGAACTCGAGCTAATGTTGCTTCTTCAAAGAGCAAGCATGACAAGAAAGACATCGATTCGTATACTATCACAGGCACCAACAAAGTTGTTCGAGGTATTTTTCCAATTCAACTTCTATCTGACTTCTCAATAAAATTAATCGCTCTATTGAAATTGTTTCATGGGCAAATAAGCTGTGATTAGAGTTCTACTAGTGAGTAATTTTGTATTAACTTCAATTATATTATGTAATTGGATGCTTGATTTTGACTCAACTAAAGCTATGTTACTGCTGCAGAAAAGTAAATTTTTAGAAGAATTTTGTTTTTTACTATATTGTTTTGTCAAAAAAGACATGCTTTTTCCCTGCTTTTACCATTGATTGGTAACTAATTATGTGAATGTTAAGAACTTTTTACTGTATTTTTTTGGGAAAATTGCATTATTTTATTTTTGATTAGTGACTATGTGAATGTTATGAACTTTTTAAAGTATTTTTTTTTGAAAAATTGTGTGCTTTGATTAGTGACTATGTGAATGTTATGAGATTTGTTACTATATTGTTTTGGGAAAATTGCATATTATTGGTGATTATGTGAATTTTATGATCGTTTTTTACTGTATTGTTTTTGGAAAATGCATGTTTTTAGCTTATGCATTTGTAGGGAGAAAAAAGGAAACAGTATTGATTTTTTTCATGATATTGTTCTTTCATAGTGTTAATTGTATGTGATTTTGGGTGTTATCTTTTTGTTTATATGAGAGAGTTTTTATCTATATGTGAGTATGGCATGATGAACTTGAAAATATGGAATCTTTTTGCTTTTGTAGCGGGAGATTGTGTGTTAATGCACCCATTGGAAGCTAATAGACTTCCTTATGTGGCACGTGTTGATAAGATTGAAACGGATGCAATAAACAATGTGAAGGTGCATATTCGATGGTATTATCGTCCTGAGGAAACAAAAGGAGGACGGAGAAAGTTCCATGGAACCAAAGAGCTTTTACTCTCTGATCACGTCGATGTTCAGAATGCCAACACAATCGAAGGAAAATGTGTCGTACACACCTTTAAGAACTACACCAAGCTTGAAAATGTTGGAGCTGAAGATTATTATTGTAGATTCAAGTTTAACGTTCTTACTGGTGCATTTATCCCTAATCGAGTTGTTGTGTAAGTAGTTACAGTAATGAAGCATGCCTTTCTTTTTTTCTCTCCTCTGCAATATCTATGAGTTTTTGTTGATCTTTTTGGGGGTTTACTTGACTCTGAAGGTACTGCACATGTCAAATGCCGGATAACCCAGATAATTTAATGGTGCAATGTGAAGGGTGTAAGGACTGGTAAATGCTATTGTTCATCAGTTTTCACCTCTTTCGTCTAGATGGTCTTGATAAAATATACCTCTATGAATTTCTGATATTGTAGAATAACTTTCTTGTATAAATTTTGGATCTAAATAGTCTCTGTTACAGAGAGTTTCAGTTCATAGTATGGTTTTGTAGTCTTGTTCTTGGTTGTAAGAGTTACTACTATGTCTTATAGGTATCACCCGGCATGTATACGCATGACGACTGAAGAAGCCAAGAAGCTGGAACACTTTGTATGTACTGAATGCACCTCTAGTGAAGATTTCAAAAAAAGGCTGGCTGAGTTTGCTGCATCGTCAAACAATTCTCATAAGGTAAGTTTTGTGTTTCTTTTTTTTCGTCTCCCTACTCTTACCAATTTGTTTTTAGAATTCTGATAGAATTAAAATTTGCTATCATCTACTGACTCTAATATGAGATTTTAGTAAAGATTACGGAAAAATATATGATTCATGTATCAGACATTGATAATCTTATACTCTTTCTGAATTGACATGTTATGATGTGTAAACAACAATTTTTGTTCAGGTGGAAGCAAAAAGAAGAAGAAGACGATGATGAGGGAAAAAGAGACAAATATCAGAGTAGCACTTTCCATACATATCTTAGATAATTATGGTTCTGTTTTCTCCTCCTCGATGTGAAACAAAGTGAAGATACCAAAGAGCTCTATAGTCATAAGTTTGGTGGAATTGTTTTACTCTTGATTTGGTTATTCGTGATAAAAGATATTCTAAACATAAATACATTTGTTGATTCAAAAAGTTAAAAACTTTATTTCTTTTTCATATAATCTGTATTGGAAATTTTTTGTATCTTTTAAACCGGGGTTAGTTGAACTCGATTTTCCAATAAATAAATTTAACTGAAGCAAATCATTTTAAAAAAAAAATTAATAAACTTTTTTAAAAAAAATTGATTAAAGATTATGCATATCCAACCCACAATATAGTTGAATTCACTTTTTCTTTTTTTTTCTTCTAACAAATTCATCTTTTGGTCTAAATATATGTAACGTAAAAATTACTAATAAATAATTATATTCAATATCTAAAATAATTCCTTGCACAAAAAAAACAATCCTCGGAACCATGTAGAACAGAAAAATATGTATTTGTCATGTCCTTTTAAACGTTTTTTTTTTTTGTTATATAAAGAACATAAATCATCTTACGTGAGATAGACAACTAAAAAAAACAAAAAATTAGCTTATTTACAATCCGATGTTTGGTTGGATTTGTGTGATTGGAAGAGTTTAGATGCGTCTCATTCGTCAAAATATTTATTTTATTCAATCATATTCACTATTCAGTGTGATGTACATGCTGAAAATAAGATTATTTATTTTAAATAACCTTTGAATTTATTTATAACTGAATCACAATAAACCATTGAGTAGAAAATAAAATGAAAAACGAGAACTTTTTTCCGGTCGGTGAAGTTAAAACAACGACACCGGTTTAGTGGCTGCGGCTGGGCTATAGCCGTTGAAAAGAGAGGACAATCTGTTGCCATTTCACGATCCTTGAACGGCCAGATTTTAAAGGTTCCCTGTCATATTCTGTTGCCGTGATGCGATTCCTTTCCCCCTTTTCTTTTTTCTTGGCTTCCATTTACTTTTTTATTATCATAAAATGATTCTGCTTTTGTGATGAAAATGGAACAGAGATGAGCAAGAAAACTCTGGCGATTCTGTTGCGTGCTAGGATGAGGTCTAACAATTCAGCCAAATTCTCCCTTTCTCAATTTCCCGTAAGATATTATAAAGTTTATTTCTTTCTTTCTTAATATATATTCAAAATACGATCAGGGTTGTTAGCTATTCAGCTTGAATCTAAGTGTGGCTTCTTGAATGTTATTTTTAATTGAGAAAGTATTGACTTTTGAGTATATAATAAAGCCTATTTGTTTGTGTTTGTTAGCTCTAAAACTAATGGTTTGTTTGACTTAATTCTCAGAAAGAGATCACTTCTAATAATACTCAAGATAATCATTCTGGAGATCAGACAGTGGGAAACTCTAGTGATTTTGGTAACACAGGAAGGTATGCATTTGATATTTGAAAAAGGGTTTCTCTTTTTGGTTTTTTTTGCATAATCTTTGTATTGTTGTTTATATGTTAGGGTGTATGATGTAGTTCGTGAAACTATGCACTCTGCTATCTCAGCGAGTAAAACCGGTGTCTCAGACATTACTCTTAGTGATTTTCAAGAGGTTAGACTTAACTCTCTTTGCTTCTTGATTCCGTTCTTTATTGTGTTTAAGTTTCCATGTGGTTTACTTTATTCTCGAAATGCTTTTAGGGTTACTTTAGCCTCTCGCTTGAAGACCGTGAGAAACTACTGCTTGCGTTAGCCAAAGAGTATGATGTTAACAGGGAGCAAGTCCGAGAACTTGTTAAGCAATATCTTGGACTTGAGAATCCATCCAGTGAGTCTTTTGTTTGTTGTTGTGTTTTGATTGATTTTCTTACGATAAAGTCTTTTAGTGATGAGCGAGCGCTACTTAGGTGATGATGGAGAGCTTCATTCTCCAAAGAAGGAGGCTTTATCTTCTGTTTTCTATCGCATTGAGTGGAATCTGAGACATGCTCTCAAGCCGACATATGAAACTCTCTTTGAGAGGTTGAATACACATTCAGGAGGGTTGAGATTTTTGTCCATCCTCCGTGCTGATCTTCTAGCGATACTCACGTAATGTTTCTTCCATCCTCTTTTATGTTGAAATAGTTGAATCTGTTGGTATAAGTTTTCCCGTTGAATCTGCCACTGATGGTTCTTTCTAATGTATAGAAAAGAAAACTCGCCCTCTTTGCGAACATTAGATTCTTATCTTAAGGAGAAACTCGGTATGTGGCTTAGTCCTGCTACTTTAGAGCTTCATCAAATCACTTGGGATGATCCTGCTTCGTTGCTTGAGAAAATTGTCGCTTACGAGGTATGCATTGGTAGTTTCCATTGCAGATGGTTCAATTAGTTTTGTTTGATCTAATAACGTGTTATTCATAAGGCGGTGCATCCTATCAGTAACCTCTTGGATCTTAAAAGAAGATTGGGAATAGGTCGTCGATGCTTTGGATATATTCATCCATCTATTCCTGGTGAGTTAAGTTAGTTTCTCTGGACAAATGTTCCTGTGACATTAAGTTGAACTCATTATTTGATCTTGCGCCGTTACTTATAGGTGAACCACTTATTTTTATCGAAGTTGCTCTTATGGAAACCATTGCTCAGACAATTCAGGTGAAACTATTATTGATCCTATGCTGCATAGTTTAGATTTTGTAGCTATGTGTCTAAAATGTTCCGTGTACCGTGGCAGGAAGTTTTGTGGGATAATCCTCCCATCCCAGAGAACCAAGCAACATGCGCTTTGTTTTACTCAATTTCTTCAACTCAGGTTTGTACTTGTACATACTTTACTTAACCATGATCTTACACTTCTTGTCTGCAGTTTTCACTCTTTTTTTTTTCACTTTATATCTTGGGAGAATGCTGATTTAATATTCATCAGTGTGAAATCTGGCCTCAGCTAAATTCCTGTGCTCTCTAACCATTATCTAACTGCGTCTTGCAGCCTGGCTTGGCTGGGATAAACCTTGGTAAATTTCTGATCAAACGAGTGATTAAATTGGTGAAGAAAGAAATGCCACATGTTTCTGTGAGTACTTTGACTAATCTGTATGCAAAATTTGTTACTGGAAAAGGAGATTATCTGCTTGCTCAACAAAAATGTTTTTGTTGTTGTTGCAGACATTTGCAACACTTAGCCCCATTCCTGGATACATGCAATGGCTTCTCTCGAAGTTATCATCTCAGTCAAGATTTGCTGAAGACGAGAGTGGTGGTGGACAGAGCAGCTCACCTTCATCTACTTTCAGCGAGAAAGTATTACTACCAGAAGAGGAACAAGCCCTCATGAGTCTATCAGAGTAAGGCTTGATCAATCAAGTACTTCATGTATGCTCTTAAGAACTATATAGAAAATCAAGTTCAAGGCATCAACTCAATGATTCTTATTTACGCAGTGATTGTTCTTCCGGAAGCAACGGCTTGGAAGTTCTATTGAATTTTCTATCACAGAAGAACAGCGATTGGGCCACTTCATCTCGTATATTGTCAGTTTTAGAACCTATTCTTATGCGCTTATGTGCTAGGTATGTTCACTCTTGGAGATGTAATGGTTAACATGCATCATATAGGGATAAAATCTAACAATTTGTCTTCATTTTCATATATAGATACCTCTTGCAAGAGAAGAAGAGAGGAAAAGCTTTAGACTCTGTTGCTAACTTCCACTTGCAAAATGGAGCGGTAAGTCCACTGAATGCGGTAGGATTTAGACAAAAATAGTGTGATTGAGATTGATAAGATCTCTTGTTTTGATATGTTACATAGATGGTTGAAAGAATAAACTGGATGGCTGATCGATCAGAGAAAGGTATTAATCAAAGTGGAGGCATTATGGTTAACTATGTCTATAGGTAAATAAATTAACTTTGTTTTTAAAGTTACTCCGCTGCGAAGCTTTCATTTGTTTTTGGCTCTAAACTCGTCTTAATCGATTAATGACAGGTTAGAGAACATCGAAGACTATGCTCAATCGTATTTTGGTTCAGGCAAAATCCATGCCTCTCCTGGTATCCATTCCCGTCTCTAAGTGAACTTTACAAAGCAAATTGGTTATAATTTATATCGAATGTAAAAACATGAACGATCCAATTATTGATTAATTTGGTCATTCGCAAAAAAAAAACCAAAAGGGTTAAGGATTAATACAAGGACAATGGTATATATGTCTGTATGTATGTACAAACGGTTTCATGTTTGTATACTCTGGAGAATAAGAGCTTTCACTTATCGGGATCATTTTCGACATGGCTAGTCTCTAAGACGTATTCACGCATGAGTTTTGTGTTGGATCCATCCACAGTCTGCAGTTTTTTTAACAAGCCATGATGCTTATATTATTACATTTACACACTTTATACTCGTATGTATATATAAAGAGAAATTATGGTGAGAAGAAAGAACCTTGAAGGCGAGGCGCTTTAGATTGTCCCATTCAAAATCTTTTTTACAATAAGCAGACCGGACCTACGTTACGTACCGGTAACAAATGGTTCAAAACCGTTACTACCGACGTAAAGTGTATTCTTGAAAAATGTATTAAAGGTTAAACGAATGCTTAGCTTACCTCTAAAATCCGAAGGGCTTGCATTGGTCAAGACAGGAAAAACAGAATTTGATTGTGTTATTTAGTGGGAAGTTTCATTGCAAGAAAAGAATGTTTGATAAAAGCAAGTAGATTGCGTCTAAACCACTAGGAAGAAACACAAAATATGTTCCGCAGAATATTGTAACCTATTTCTTTAACAAAAAAAAAAAACAAAAACATGATAACCAATTTATTTACTCATGTATAAAAGATGGTTTTCTGTACCTAAGTTCATGTGACGTGAAGAGCGACGCATGAGAGCGGCACAGAATTTATCGCCGTCACTTACTGAGTTTGTTTCTAAGAATTCTCTGAGCTCCATATACGCCTCAGGATTATAGCTCTGTCATTATATTAACTAACCGATAATTATAATTATCTTAATCTAAACACACGTAAGCTAAATATGAATTTCCACTAAATTGACCTCAAGCTGAGCAGACACTATCCTCACTGCAACGTAAGTAAAAAAGTCATGAAGATGCTTCGCTGCCTTAGCCTCCGGTGAAGCTTCTCCAAAGCCTTAACTCAATTAAAACCAATCATAACAATACTTAGAAAAATGGACACTGATATATATATAGAAAATTATGTATGAATTGTAAATATCACATTTTGCAACTAATATGCCACATATATTACATACCGGGAACGTACATCTTGTTAGAACAAATTCGATTTGGTTTGCGATTTCGGAAATTCTTCATTAATGGGTAAGAAAGCGAAGGTTTACTAAATTTTGGATTAAAGTAAGAGAGGTAAGAGTGATGAAGAAGAAGGGAAGAAGATGACTCCATTATTCGACGAAGAAAGTGGTGAAGAAGAGGCGTATTGTTTTACATTTTTGGTCGTATATAAGAAAATGTATTAGGTTCACACATCAAAATATCTAGGATATGGATATCCCATAAATAAATACCTTCTGTTTTAATGTTTAAATATCTATTATAACATCAAAATGGTAAAAATAAAAATTATTGTACAAAATATTCTGAGACTACAGATTTTACCTATACATGCCTAATTTTTTTCCCTGAGCGAGTTGGATCAATGGATTGGTTCTATAACTATTAATTACTTTACAAGATTTGGTATGTTGTAATTTTAGTTTAAATTATTTTTTAGACGTTTGAGTTTATGTACTCCATATGGATCATAACACATTCCACTTCCACATATAATTTCACTGGAAGATTAACAACTGTGCCACAATGTTAAACATTGCCTGCAATCGGCTACTGAGAGTGACTCGGTGGTTGTCGACAATGTGATGGAGTCTTTATGTTGATGTAACGCAGTCCACTGTTCCACGCTTGGCAAGAACTAACAAATAATGAGGGTGTCTTCTCTGTTAATATTGTCTTACCAACTACAGAATCAACCGAAATTGCTTCAAATCAAGCTACTCATGTGATTGAGAAAGGTACTCCCAATTTAGCTACCCATGTGACTGCGATAGACAAGACTAAATTAGCACCTTCAAGCGTATTACCAACGAGCAGTATTCGAAAGTCTTCATCCACCAACCATTTGAATACAAACATATTTCTCGCTTTGGATTCTTCAGATGATGAAAATGATTCAGAGTTATCGGATAATGATTCTGACTTGATGGTTCTATTAACTCTAATGGACCAAATAATCTTTAGTAAAAGATCTGTTAAATCCTCCACAAAAGCTAGGGAACATTGCCAACCTGTAGGCTGTAGCGGGTGGGCGTGGAAGTTGTGAGCATGAAAATCGTCGGTATGGTAATAGAAATTGCTGAGGGTAGTTCTCTTTCTCTTATTAATCGGAAAAAGGGTTTGGTTTATAAACTTTACATTTTGGTGTTATCTATTTTTCAAAAGCAATATAACTTCGGTCATGGACAATGCACACAACAATGACCAACTCCAAAAACACATTACAAAACAAATGTAAGGGAATAATCACGACGCCATAAAATCTTACAAAATAAATTATTCTAGTTAATGCATGCTCTAACATATCCCATACAACGAAATGTGAATTCTAGTCAAGTTTGGTATATAATCTAATTTGAAATCTCAGGAAATAAAAATTTCTCCTTTTGCTGCTATTTATTCCATTAGAATACCTTTATCCCCATTTAGTAATTCAAGTGGATCCTGATGGAACACCTCACCCTTTACACACTTTACCAACGTCGCCTCAGGATCATTATCATATCACATAATTAAATAAATAAAATTAATTATCTACACCCACGTGTCGATATTTTAGGTAACTGACTTACACAAGTAGGTATTATGAGACAAAAACACTAAATTCCAACAAATAATTTTATCATCCGATCACAGGGCCCTGCGCGTGTGTTAAAGGTAAAACAGTTAAAAGTTGTCCACACACCACACGCTTATCTTCCTCTCTTCGATGCTATTAGTACGTGTGATCCACTTTCTTTCTTGACGCGTGCTACTACATGAATCAGAAGTCCCATGTCAACTAGCCGTTAGGATCTTCACAGCGTGGTAGCAACATTAATACTGCATTAAACAAAACTTTTTAACTTCACATAATCGAATTATCTACAACTCTTACTATTTCTTATAATAAAATTAAGAAATTTTTGTGATTCCCATAATTCTTTTTATTAATTAATTTTTTTCTGTTATTGATTAATTTTTTAAAAATTTAATCTTTTATTTTGATAATTTTTAAAGAAATTAACAATAGTTATTACATATGGAAGAGAAGAAACGAACAAATTTTTTAAAATAAGAACATGAATTTTAATAAAGTTCTCAGTATTAAAGAGACGAAAGGTAAATTATGAGAGAAAATCTAATTGACAAAATAAAAATACAAGTGAAATTTTTTGTTCCATAAAATGGTATAACTAAACATGGCTAGTTGTGCTATGTAAATATAAATGTTGATATTATAGTATAGAGAAAATGACGAAAAAAGAATAAAATTTTATAATAACCAAAATTTTTTAACACATTTACATACACAATTTGAGACTTTAATTTGTACAATTAAATAAATGAAATAATTTTTATTACTAATTATTCTGATTTGATTAAAATAATATATAATCATGAATATTGATCATCTTGTAAAATGCATATCAAAGAATTATATATATATATTAAAAAGTTCATCTTATTTTCCATAAAAATTATTTTGCATTTAAAAATACAAAAGCAGATAAATTGGTTTATAGTGTCACAACTTTCACTATGAAATTTATCCAGACTTAGTATTGCATGTTTTAAGTAATTTTTTTTATACAGATGTATTGTCGAAACAAAAAAGAATCATATATAATCATGTCACGTTACCTTTTATTGGCGGGACAGTCTCAAGTTTCACTGTAGTTGTAGATAAAATATTAAATATATGTGTTATATCATTAGTTCTTTTAATAATGAAAATGAATAAAACCACTTGATGTTTTTTATATCCACGACAAAGAAAGAAACAGAGATGTTCCTTTTCAATCATTTTATTTAATCTTAGGACCACGTTCAATAAAACTCATGTCGGTATGCAGTATTGCTAAGTGTCAAGATCTGAGGATTTTGAGAAGAAGAAGCAGACAAAGAGTTACATTAACATTGTTTTTTCTTTTCCCAGATCAGTTGTAAGTTTTATATTTGGTCGGCCAGTTGTAATTTCACGTAACTTCAAAAAAAAACCAAACGGTCCTGAAATATTAAACTTTTCGATAAACTGAAAAAGTAAATAAAAATTGCCTTTTTTGGCTTATCTAATAAGTAAAACCGAAAAAAGGCTAAAAGACGTCAAAAAAGAAAATATCTTCTCATCTTCTTTGTTCCGTTACAGTTTCGACAGCCGACAGAAACATTACTACAGTTTGTTCAATCTCTATCAAACCCCCTCTCGAACATCCTCCTCCATTACCACTGACAATCAAAGAAAACAAAAATAATATCTCCAAATCCATAAAACAACAATAATCAAAAAAGATTTTATATATAAAATTCTCTCTTTTTTTTTTCTTCTTCTTCTTCTCTCTCTCTCTTTCTCTCTCGTCGTGGCTTGCGTGTTACTTCATCAGTGCTTTAGCTTCATATGAATCTCGAGACACTCCATTCACTGCCTTTTCTCACTCCCCCATCCCTAAGGTTTACTCTCTCTCTCTCTCTCTCTCTCTCTCTCTCTCTTTATCTGTATTTCACTCTCTTTGTGGAGTACATTTGGGTAAAGCTTTGAAATTTTATTTGGGTTTCCAGCAAAAATTAAAAAGGGTATTTTTTTATGCCCTTATTTGTTTCATTTCTACTTTTGTCTCTTCACGTTTTTACTTAATTTAAAGTAATTGCGTATGTTGTTATGCTTGAGATCTCCTGTTTGCTGATCTAAGAGTTTGTTCTCAATTGTCTTAAAAAACTGTTCTTTTTTAATGTTTTTGGTATAATTCTTCTGATTTGGGGAATTTTATGTTGCTTCTAACTTGATGCTGTCTCTAAAGGTTCGATTTTTTTGGTGTGCTTCCTTGTTTATAATCAGATTTGTGCCTTTCTTATTGACAAAGCTTCCATTTTTATTGAGTTTTAATAGTAACAAACTGTGATGATTCTTCATTTGTATGGCAGGTGAATAAACTCTTGAGATTTTGGAGTAGCAAAGTAATAAATCCATGGCAACACTTGGAGATATTGGTGTATCAGCAGGGATAAATATCCTCACTGCATTCATCTTCTTCATTATCTTTGCTGTTCTAAGGCTTCAGCCGTTCAACGACAGAGTTTACTTCTCGAAATGGTACCTCAAGGGGTTAAGAAGCAGCCCTGCAACTGGCGGCGCGTTTGCAACGCGTTTGGTGAATTTGGACTGGAGATCATACCTCAGGTTCTTGAATTGGATGCCTGAAGCTCTTAAGATGCCTGAGCGTGAGCTTATTGATCATGCTGGTTTAGACTCTGTTGTGTATCTCCGGATTTACTTGCTCGGGTAAAGAAAGATTCCAACTTTTTCAATTCCTTGCAAAGTCTTATTGAGTCCAAACATCAATTATTGACTGATGAGCTAAATAGAGTCCTGTGTGTGTGTGTTTTAGACTAAATTTAGTATCCGGAAGAGGAATAATAAGTTGAATAAAGTCTCATAAGACTAGATTGTAGAGTGTCCTTCAGACATGATATGTTTAAGGATCATTTGTGTCATCAATAAGAGGAAATTAAGTTGACGAAGTCTTTAGAAACCATAAGCATTTCTCAATCAATAGAGTGAGAGACTGTCTATAAGATTTGAATCATTTGATAGGAAATGTTCTTTTTATTGGTTACATCATTTTGCAGGCTTAAGATTTTTGTTCCAATAGCAATACTTGCCTGGGCAATTCTTGTACCGGTCCATTGGACGAACCACACGTTGGAGTTGGCTAAGCAGTTCAAGAATGTAACTTCAAGTGACATTGACAAACTGTCTATTTCAAATATCCCAGAGTTTTCAAAAAGGTTTGTTAGAACAATCTCAAATCCCTTTTGTATTTTCTCTATGCTTGAAATGTGTTGGTTTAAGTAAATACTGTTTTCGATTTAATTTTCCAGATTTTTAGCTCATATCGTAATGGCTTACGCTTTCACAATCTGGACTTGTTACATGCTGATGAAAGAGTATGAGATAGTTGCTAACATGAGGCTTCAGTTCGTTGCCTCAGAAGCTCGTCGACCTGACCAATTCACTGTAAGATTCATTTCTTGAACTTACAATACAGAAAACTGATTGTTTTTGTGTGCATAATGTCATGAATTTTTTTTGGACAGGTTCTCGTTAGGAATGTGCCATCAGACCCTGACGAGACTGTAAGTGAGCTTGTGGAGCATTTTTTCCTAGTCAATCACCCTGAGCACTACCTCACACATCAGGTAAAGTTTCTCATAAGATGACTTGACCTTTTCATTTTCATTTCTTGGGGGCATATAACACTTTCTATTGTATTTAAAATTGACTTCTGGACTCAATATTCAGGTTGTTTGCAATGCGAACAAGCTCGCTGATTTGGTTGCTAAGAGGAAGAAGCTACAGAATTGGCTTGACTACTATCAGCTCAAATACTCTAGAAATAACACTCAGATCAGACCTACGGTGAAGGTAACTTCAAAGTCTTAAACTTGGTGATTCCTGCACTTGTTATGTTGAGTAATAACCGTCTTCGTGCTACTCTTTAACAAACTCAGCTTGGGTGCCTTGGCTTGTGTGGACAAAAAGTTGACGCAATCGAACATTATATTACTGAAGTTGATAAAACATCAAAAGAGGTAAGCTTTGTGGTCGGTCTGGTTTACCATGTTTGTGTCATCTTTATGCTTAAATGTTCCTTTTTGTTTCCAAATCATTATTGTTTATAGATTGCTGAAGAAAGGGAGAATGTGGTGAAGGATCAAAAGTCAATCATGCCAGCATCATTTGTCTCTTTCAAAACCCGTTGGGCTGCTGCTGTTTGCGCTCAGACCACACAGACCCGAAACCCAACCGAATGGTTAACGGAATGGGCCCCAGAGCCACGGGATGTGTTCTGGCCAAACCTTGCAGTGCCATATGTTTCTTTGACTTTAAGAAGACTGGCTATGAGTGTAGCCTTCTTCTTCCTTACCTTCTTTTTCATCATCCCTATCGCCTTTGTGCAATCTCTTGCTACCATTGAGGGAATCGAGAAAGTTGCACCGTTCTTGAAAGTCATTATCGAAGAGTGAGTTTCTCTTCTTTCTCCAACATTCGTCATGACATTTGTATGGACTGATTGGTTTGTCTTTTTTTATTTGCAGCAAGTTCATTAAATCGGTGATACAAGGTTTGCTAGCTGGTTTAGCGCTGAAGCTTTTCCTCATCTTTCTGCCATCAATACTGATGACAATGTCTAAGTTTGAAGGCTTTACTGCAATTTCATACTTAGAAAGACGATCAGCGTCTAGATATTACATATTTATCATAGTGAACGTCTTTCTTGCAAATGTTATCGCTGGAGCTGCGTTTGAGCAGCTCAACTCTTTCCTCAACCAGTCGCCAAATCAGTACGCATCTCTCTCTCTCTCTCTCTTTCTCTTCATAAAGTGTCATACTTTATAGAATTAGAGCATCTCTAAAGACTTTCTTTTTCTTAATTTATGCAGGATTCCTAGAACCATTGGTGTGGCGGTACCGATGAAAGCAACCTTCTTTATCACATATATAATGGTTGATGGTTGGGCAGGAATTGCAGGAGAGATTCTCATGTTAAAACCTCTCATCATATACCATCTCAAAAATGCTTTCTTGGTGAAAACAGAGAAAGACAGAGAAGAAGCAATGGACCCGGGAAGCATCGGTTTCAACACAGGAGAGCCTCAGATACAGCTTTACTTCATTCTCGGTCTTGTCTACGCTCCTGTGACACCAATGCTTCTTCCTTTTATCTTAGTCTTCTTTGCACTTGCTTACATCGTGTATCGTCATCAGGTAAAAAAGTAGTTTCTACCTATGGCTACAAAATCTGCAAACCTATAAGTTTTAACATTTTTTCTTGTTTTCTTATTCTCAGATCATAAATGTGTATAATCAAGAGTATGAGAGCGCTGCTGCTTTTTGGCCAGATGTTCATGGACGGATTATAGGTGCATTGATCATATCTCAGTTGCTTCTGATGGGTTTGTTGGCTACAAAGCATGCTGCTTTAGCTGCACCGTTTCTCATTGCTCTCCCCGTGATTACCATCGGTTTCCACCGCTTCTGTAAAGGCCGTTATGAGCCCGCCTTTGTCCGTTACCCTCTGCAGGTCAGTTTCTTGTACATATCTATATGATTCACTGCTACTGTTTGGTCCGGTTTTAGACACTGTTTGTTTGGTTTTATGAGCTAAGAGATGGCAAAATGTTAAATGTTTTACAGGAAGCTATGATGAAAGATACTTTGGAAAGAGCAAAAGAGCCGAATTTGAACCTGAAAGGTTACCTGCAAGAAGCTTATATTCATCCGGTTTTCAAAGGCGGTGACGATGATGATGACAGTGACATGGTGGGGAAATTGGAGGAGGAAGTCATCATAGTGCCAACGAAACGCCAGTCGCGGAGGAACACTCCCGCTCCAAGCAGGGTCAGCGGCGAGTCTTCTCCCTCTTTGGCCGTTATTAACGGTAAAGAAGTCTAGTATTAACGGCTTAATGAATAGAGCATATGCATACGCAGAATGTATGAACAAATGTCACATATGTAGTACATATAAGCCTACTTTTATGTGTACATAGAGAAAGTTTGGTGATTGCTTGAAATAGGTTTGTGTTTGCTAAGATCTTTGATGGGTTTTAATGTTGAATAATTAAATTTCGAGGGTTCTTTTAGAATATACCAGTTTTATGGTGTATTTTTTTTGTTTTTTCTACCAATTGATTTTGTTTTTTTTATCAATACAACTAATCGATTTCTGTGGTTCGTTCCATTATCTTCACATGTTTGATGTGAAAGAAGATATTCGAATGCTACGTGCCAAAAAGTGGTAACTGAAAAGAAAATTATATTTTGGAATAAAATTATTGTAACTTAAAGATAGTAATGATTGAAATTGAATTTAGAACCAGTTTATTCATGAAAATTAAACTATGGAGCTTTGTTGTGAGACGAATCTAGCAAACAATACAATCTGGCATCACGATAATTAAGTAAAAAAAAAACATAATATAAATCGTTTTTTATAAGAATGAAACAAAAATATCTGCAGGGAAAAAATTCCACATGGCGGATAATAAATGAACCAAAAATAGTAGAAAGAAGCTCAAACGCAAAACCCTCCTTGTGAACGAGCAGAAGAAAGCTAAAGGAAACTGTCAAAGGATTGTGACCAAAGCAATTTCTTTTACTCTTCTCTTTGCACAGTCTTCCGCTACGCACAGAAAGCTGGAGACACAGTCAATTCGAAGTCTGAGGCTTCTTCGGCTTCCTTTTACGTTTTGGCTTTCCATTACTCGCAGAAGGTGGCGTAACACCTTGTGAGCTTACGCTACATGGAGATATATTGTCCTTCGAAACCTCACCATCATCAAGACCATCAGAGTTCTTGCAATCCTCCATGTCCGTCTTGACCGTTACGTCCTTCTCCGTTTCAACATTCTCTATTTCTTCGACCTTCTCCGTTACGTCCTTCTCCTTAGGTGCCTGTAAAGAAGAAAGTTTAGGTTTAGACTTGTTTTCCTTAGGGATGACGTGGCTAGTACGCATAACCCTAAGGAGAAAAATAAGTGAATACCTTTTTCTTTTTGTTCTTCTTAAGAGGGAGGCTGATCTCTTCTGAAACGTCCGTGGAAGGAGGAGGAATACGGAGCTTTTCGAGCTCTTCGATAAGGGCTATGACGATTGGCTTCGAGCGGATGGTTTCTTTTTGCTCCTTGTTTAGGGTTACACCTTGGGACATCGACTCTTCCATCGATGTAATTCTGTTGTATTTCTTGCGGTGAGCACGTAGACGCTTGGTGATGAGAGCCATGACTTGTTGTCCTTCTGTGACTGCCATGGTGACAATATGAGCGATGTACACGTCTCAGAGAGATTACGACGGCGGAGCAGAGAAAGATATAGGAACGTGTTAGGTATAGGAAATAAGATATATCTTGATTGAAACTACATTACTGTATATATATAGTGGAGACCTTATTTCGGAACATTCTAGAGTTTTGCATTGATAGATACAAATTTCCATATTAATATTAATTATTAACAAATATTTTGTAAATCTCTATAATGTATTTTGGATTATTCTAGATCTTCCTGTAGTTATTTCCATATGTTACAATCGCATCTTGTTCTTTCGCAACTATAATTGGTTTACCAGGAGAAAAAGAGGAAAATTAGATAATATTTAAAATGATTTTTTTTCCATATCTTTTTGAATTAAAACATTTTTGCTAAATAATTTGGAATACTAAATTTTTAATTATGTTAAAATCCTATTATATATTTCATTGTTTAATGTATATTAAAATAATTAAAAATCAAAACACATACGGCTAAAGAATTAACAACATTCATTTTTGGTTAAAATTATAAAGAATTTCTAAAACTCTTTTTGTTTTGTTGAAAAAAACAAAAACAAAAAAGAGTCCAAAATTTATAATAGTTATACTGTTGGAAATACACTGGAATGTTGCGATTTTATTCCCTTTGATCAGGAAAGCTAAAAAATTTTGGGTAATCTTGATATTAAAACTGTAATTATTTGTCGAATATATAAGAAATATAAATGTATCAGAGTGGGCACAAATACGAGCCTAAATGTTAGAAGATAACAGAGCTCTTAAATTATATACATTGGGAGAATTAGTTTGTAACTTGTGTTACCATATCCGTTGTCGAATATTTGGACTGCTAAATTTCGTTCATATGTAATGATAGTAAAGTTTATTTCAATCGTTAGATCGTCTTAATATACATCATTTGCTCTTGCCGTAACATAAAAAATGGAAAGGTTAAAAAACACATCAAGAGTGCTAATCATTAACTAGAATATGTTTTCACATTGGTGTATAACTGCATATCAAGAAATTGGTGACGTAGTCAAGGTCAATAATAATGTTTGAACAGATTAAAATTGAGTTCGCGGTTAAAGATGGTTTGATACTTATAAAAGTAGAAATAAAATGGAACAATGGATTCAGTGAACTAAGATTTTTATAGAGCTCTAGTAAAGATACTTAAGACCGAAGCAAAATAATTAAGTAAACAAGAGTAATTGGAAGCAAAAGAGGCTAACCAAATTCTACAAATATTGCAACTTAAGGCTACATGGAGAATCGAAAGATATAATAGAAAATGAAGCGAAGGCACCGTTCGATAGAAGTGATTGAAGCGACGCTAATTAGTGATTATCGTAGCAGTAACGTTCCGAAGAACTAGTTGGGGTTAATATCGAAAGAACCTTTTATTTTTTATTTTTTTTATGGTAACAAAGAGCAAAGACATAATAAGACAAGCCATAATAAGAAGTTGATTTTATTAAATAGTAAAAGATAATAGAGGTAATATGATTCTACCTCATTGATATAAAAAAAAGAAAACAATATCAACGCCTCCGCAAAGGCATCAAACTTATTTAATAATAGAGGTAATATAATCCTACATCGTTGAGAATTTGATATTCTATCAACTAAAAGATCGCAAACAGTGCAGCTACAGAAGTAACAACATTAATAGCAACAGCAACGAAGCGGAGAACTTTCATCCAAAACATTTTCTCTTCTCTCTTGAAGCTATGATTAATATTTTTTTTAAGAAAGATATGAAAGAAATGAAGTATCGAGGCAAATTTATAGTAGAGGCTAAACTCTAGATGATACTCCTATCAAGTAATGTGATAGGCTGTTGAAATTCTCATTTTCTCGTGAATATGAGATTTCATTTAATGAGTACAATTATAAATAGGGAGAAAGAAAGTCAATGAATCTAAAACACAACTAGTTCTAACAACGTAACTTGTAATACAATTAATTGTAAAAATCGTAACTTGTTTCGTTTTGAATATGAAACGTTCCCAATGTAAAAGCAAAACCAATAGTTCATAGACTCGTAGTGTTCCTCCTTTTTAGATTAGTAGCAACAAGACACATTATCTTTCATCCTTGGAATTGTAAAAACAACAAGGTGGTTAAATTAATTAAGATCTATAAGAACACAAGTGCATCTATAATGATTTTGATGATACTTTCGACATTTTTTCTTCAAACTCTGAGAAGCTAAACACCTCATTAAAAATATATGTAATCTAACAAATTAATCAAAATATTTTAAACTGTGAACACACACATTTTTTATGATTGTACTGATGCATGTTAAACGACTAGTATATAACATTTTTTCCCTGGTTAATAATATATTGCGCGTCATAATAATTATTTTTTACTTTTTATTAATAATTTTCTTTAAATATTTTTTTTTTGTTTTTAATGATAGAAAACAATTTTTCTACGATAATATTTTATATAAGTTGAAAATCAACATAAATGAGATTGATTGATTTTGTTTACATGATTAATATATTAAGTGAATTACTTTGTTGTTTGAGAATATTTATTTTTCGAAGTATGAAATATAGTGTTATTTAGGAGGTATATTTTGAAAGCTTAATGAACATTGTTGAAATCGAATTAATATCATTACTTTTTTATTATATCTTAAATAAATTTTAGAAACTAAAAATATTATATTATTTATTTATTTAATTAGATTAATAGTTTCCAAAAAAGTTTTATAATATAATAAAACAAACAATAAAACATTTTTTCGTCATTTCATTTATAAGTCAAACTTTAAATGTTAACTAAGATAATACTTGCGCTATTACGCATGATTAATTATTATTTTTAAATTATATTTTTAATTTT
>KE155145.1:41247-53217 GCA_000411075.1 Sisymbrium irio
ATATAGTAGATAAGCCCAAAATATATTGATTTAATTTGTATATTAAAATCAATTTAATCCGCCTAATAAATCCAAACCGAACTATTTGGTATAAAACTAATTTTTGTTACAAACAACTACGATGACATATTTTTTATACTAGTTATGTTTTTTTTTATAACTTTTTCATATAAATATAAAAAAAAAATTAATCAAATGTAGAGAGTCTAAATATCCTCAATCACATAATACACCAAAAAAAACAGCAAACACAAGAAATAAAACAGAAATGTAATTTTGATAAATCTAATCAAATTTATTTTGCTCGTTAAATCATGTGAACTAGAAATACATTAAGCAAGAACATAAACCAAAAGAATATTTATATATTTAAAGGTATTTAATATTTTGATCAAACTCTGCTTTTTTACTTGTGTTTGTTTTATCTCTTATAAAGTCATATGTTGGTTGATTATTGTAGTAAGACACATGCAAACTCTTCTTAATATAAACTTGCTACATCAAATCAAATCATATTATTGTCTATACAACATGTGGTAAACAACATACCATATATGAAAATGATGGAATCTGAAACTTAAAAATGAGCTTGCTTTCACTTTGCAAGCTTTCAAAAAAATACAGTTTATACATTTGATAGCAACTTTTTTTCTCATAAATCTAAATGCAAAAGTTGATCCAATGTAATTAGTTATAAAATTTCGTAAGTTTTAATATTTAGATGTGGTTTATAATAAATTTATGAAACTGTAGATAAATTCAAATCACATTCTCTATCATGCCACTGTAATAGTTTATAACATAAATATTAATAACCTTTATGTTTTTATACTAGTTTTCAATTCAGTTCATAAGTTGTACATAAGTTGTACAAACACAATATGTTTTCTAGATATATTTTGACTATCTAGATAAGTCAATCTAAACACACAACTAATTATCTATATTGAACATATTGTTTAGTTACATAACATTTTTTTTCTTCAAACTCTAGAAACTAACACCTCATTAAAAGTATATCTAATCTGAAAAATCAATCAAAATATTTTAACTATGCACACACACAATTTTTTTGTGATTGTACTAATGACATGTTAAACAATATGTTTTCATCATTCTATCACCACTGGATTTCCCATCTTTAATCCTGAAAAATAATTTGATAAATTTATTTCAGTAATTCAACTTCCTAGATAATATAATATAATGTTAAGAATTTTTTTTTTAATTCTTTTTGGTGACTGCACCTCAAATAGTTTTCCGATATGCTATCAAAGCCAAATGAACAAATTTTAACATGACAACGAGATCATAAACTTTCTTAAACCAATTTCAGTAGCATCTAAAAGAAAAATGGAACCATATGCTTTTTCAAAAGAAAGAGCTTACATTCCATCCGGAAGCAGAAAGATGAAACTATAATAGATTCCTAGAATTGATTTATTTGTGTAAAGTCTAGTAAATATATTATTGCAGTCTCTTTTATCAATGTTACAAGCTTTATGGCATAAAACATGTTAGCCGTTAGACCAACAAAAATAACTACACAAAAAATACACTAAACGACGTCGTTCCGCTAACCATCGTCATCTCAAAGGTTCAAATAGAAAACACACTTATCTAAATTATCCTTACAAACACAGACCGAACATGAGCTCTCATCAAATCCTCCAATTTCGTTCGGACCCATTTGTGCTATCTCACTGTTGCCGCCATATCCGTCCATCTGGCTCTCTCATTCTCCAATCTCCTCTAAAGCAGCCGTTTTCAGGTCTCCGATTCCGATGGCGACGCTCTTCTCACGGCGGAGTCAGGAGTTCGGCGAAGGAAGCTCAGTGTAACTTGAAAAAAGAAACTTCGGTGGCTGATTCGAAGAGGGTCTATCCATTTCACGAGATTGAGCCAAAGTGGCAACGTTACTGGGAAGATAACCGCACTTTCCGGACACCGGACGATGTGGATACATCGAAACCCAAGTTCTACGTCCTCGACATGTTTCCTTATCCAAGGTCTCTTCTTTCTGTTACTTGTCGTGTCTGAAGTTCACTAATTTGGCTAATGGCTAATTCAGCGTAAAGTTATGAGCTTTGTGGTTGGTTTGTCTATAAATGATAGAGATTTGTTTGTTTCTGCTTCAGTGGAGCAGGGTTACATGTGGGACATCCACTGGGTTATACAGCGACTGATATTTTAGCAAGGCTTAGGAGAATGCAAGGTTACAATGTTTTGCATCCTATGGGATGGGATGCTTTTGGATTGCCTGCAGAACAATATGCTATTGAGGTCCATTTTCCGATTGCTTTTCTTCTTCAGTTCATTCTGGTTGTCTTTGTTGATAACCGTTTTTAAGTCCTTATCCCCATTTCTAATCTACACTGCAGACAGGAACTCATCCGAAAACTACAACATTGAAAAATATTGACCGCTTCCGTTTGCAGGTAGTGTATTGCTTTCAACTTAACCATATCCTAGAAAAGTCTGTTGGCATAAGAACTTTGAAAATTTTGATATTATGCTTACTGATCCTTGGAGAACTAAAGAGGGGGTTTTAATAGTGTTTAGATGTTAAAGAAAAGCATTGATCTAGACTGTTTGCTAGTTCTAACACGAGAGTAAGATCCGAGGACCCTTTGTTTCCTGATTGTGTTTGCTTTTGTTTTGGTTGCAGCTCAAATCACTAGGTTTCTCGTATGATTGGGACCGTGAACTTTCTACAACAGAGCCAGACTATTATAAATGGACTCAATGGATCTTTCTTCAGCTTTATAAGAGAGGTTTGGCATATCAGGTCAAGAAAGTTATCTTCTAGTTCACAATTTTTAAGACTTTGCATTTTGTTTATAGAAAATTTCCTTGAAAGAGCTCTTTGTTGTAATAATAAATCAGGCTGAAGTACCCGTCAATTGGTGCCCGGCTCTTGGTACTGTTTTGGCCAATGAGGAAGTGGTTGATGGTGTTAGTGAGCGTGGTGGCCACCCGGTTATAAGAAAGGTAACATGGTTTACCATCTAAGAAATATTATTACAGTGACATTGTTTGTTCCTCTGTTTTTGAAACTTCTCATGAAATTTTACAGTGACATTGTTTATTACCAAGCAGCCTATGAGGCAATGGATGCTGAAGATTACTGCATACGCCGATCGCCTTCTTGAAGATTTAGATGAACTTGAGTGGCCTGAAAGTATAAAGGAAATGCAGAGAAACTGGATAGGAAGATCAGAAGGAGCTGAATTGAATTTTTCGGTTCTTGATGGTGAGGGCCAAGAAACTGACAAAAAGATTACAGTTTACACCACCAGGCCAGATACCCTTTTTGGAGCAACGTAGGTTCAACAGATTAAATTATACTTTTGATTCAAAATCAACTAAATTCTTGATCTTGATTGTCTTATATGATCGGTTCTTCGTTTTGCAGTTACATGGTTGTGGCACCAGAGCATCATTTGTTGTCTTACTTTGTTACCGCAGACCAGAAACAACAAGTAAGTTTGTTTTCTTTTCTTTTGATTATACAGTTTGTCTTACATGAATTTCATGAGTACTCACTTATGGTTGCAGGTTGAGGAATACAAAGAGTTCGCGTCGAGGAAAAGTGATCTTGAGAGAACCGAACTTCAGAAGGAAAAGACAGGCGTATTCACGGGATGCTATGCAAAAAATCCAGTTAATGGAGATGCTATTCCCATATGGGTAGCTGATTATGTTCTAGCAAGGTAAGTTCGCTTAAAAATTTACATTGCTTTGAATTGCGTTTGTGTGAAAACAGAGAACTTTGTAATATGTGACAGCTATGGAACCGGAGCAATCATGGCGGTCCCAGCTCATGACACTCGGGATAATGAGTTTGCGTTGAAGTATAACATTCCGATCAAGTGGGTAGTGACAAATGAGGCAAGTTCAAGTGATGATGCTAAGCAGGTTTATGCAGGCGTGGGCATAATTAAAAACTCATCAAGTGAAGAAACAGGACTTGACATTAATCAACTATCTAGCAAAGAAGCTGCTTTACAAGTTATTGAATGGGCCGAGAGAACCGGCAATGGAAAGAAAAAGGTTTCATCTTCATGTCTTTCTCGTTGGATGATGTAAAACTTTAGTTCTTGTTTCTTACTTGAAAGGTTTATTTTTTGGCAGGTAAATTACAAGTTGAGGGATTGGCTATTTGCACGGCAACGTTACTGGGGTGAACCTATCCCCATCTTAATCTTGGATGAATCTGGTGAAACTATTGCGGTTTCAGAATCTGAACTGCCACTCACTTTGCCTGAGTTGAATGATTTCACTCCCACTGGAACAGGGGAACCACCACTGGCAAAATCAGTTTCATGGGTATATTTTTGCGGTTAAGATGATTAGTTTTTTTGGATTCTTAAAATGAACATTTGGATATGATCAATGACTTTGTAGGTGAACACCGTAGATCCTGCAACAGGAAAACCTGCCAAAAGAGAAACAAGCACTATGCCACAATGGGCTGGATCTTGCTGGTAAATGTTTATTTATAAGCTCACTTTACTCTTCTTGATTCTTGTATATAATATCCTTGTTACACAATATGTATCGCCCAACTGAGAATCCTTAATACACCCTAATAGTGATTGTTCTAGGATAGTGTTATCGAAGAATGTTGAGTTTTTATACTGCGAAATTAAACAAACTACCTGATTTTATACTGTGATTCATGATAGTCTTTTTATCTCCAGGTATTATCTGAGATTCATGGACCCAAAAAACCCTGAAGCAGTAGTTGACAAGGAAAAGGAAAAGTGAGAGCCTTTTACAGAATGCAATCTATTCAAGTAAATTATTACTTTCGGATGATTATTAATAAGTGTTGATATTCTTGTGGTAGATACTGGAGTCCAGTAGATGTATACGTCGGTGGTGCTGAACATGCTGTTTTACACTTACTATACTCTAGGTTTTGGCACAAGGTTTGCGTCCTTTGAAACCTCTCTTTCTTTTAGCTTCCTCGTGATCCAATCGAGAATCCTGTTACTGCATCATGGCAGGTACTTTATGACATTGGTGTTGTGTCGACGGAAGAACCCTTTAAGTGTGTTATAAATCAAGGAATCATTCTTGGGGAGGTAAGCTTCTTTTTTCCCGCTTTTTATTTGTAAAAATTTACAAACTCCGTTGAATCCTTTTTATTGATAGTTTGAAATTGCAGGTCCAGTATACAGCTTGGAAAGACCAAGAAGGAAATTATGTATCTGCAGATACTGAAGAACGGTCAAGTGAACATCAACAAGTGACAATACCGGAAGAAAAAGTATAAATCTTCTTTCTCATTCACTAACCAAAACCTATACTGTCTCTCCGAAGTTGTAACCTTATGATCTCTACTGTTTTATAGGTTACGAAGTCTGGAGATCATTTTGTTCTGAAAGATGATCCTAACATTCGTTTGATTCCACGCGCTTATAAAATGAGCAAAAGCAGAGGAAATGTCGTAAACCCTGATGATGTTGTGTTAGAGTATGGTGCAGATTCTCTACGTTTGTATGAGATGTTCATGGGACCATTTAGGTAAACTTCAATTCCAAATTTCGCCTTTTCAAGTTTTTAATGGTTTCTAGGCGTTTACATTGCTGCATTTTCTTCTACTAGGGATTCAAAGACTTGGAACACAAGTGGGATCGAAGGCGTGCATCGTTTCTTGGCAAGAACATGGAGACTAGTCATCGGTTCGCCTCAGTCTGACGGATCTTTCAAAGATGGCACTGTAGTGACTGAGGATGAACCGACCCTTGAACAACTCCGTTCTCTTCATAAATGCATAGCTAAGGTCATCTCTTCCCCAATGTGAACACTTTTAAGTTCGACTACATCCTACTTAAGATAGATGTGTAAAATTTGCAGGTGACAGAAGAAATTGAGAGTACAAGATTCAACACAGGAATCTCGGGAATGATGGAGTTTGTTAACGCGGCATATAAGGTTAATAGACTCTTATTCGTTTTATCGCTTTCGAAGTACTGATCTTTACTCTTGTCTCTTCTCATGTGAACAGTGGAATAATCAACCTAGAAGAATCATTGAGCCTTTTGTTCTTTTGCTCTCACCTTACGCACCTCACATGGCTGAAGAGCTTTGGTCACGGTTAGGGCATCTGAATTCGCTGGCCTATGAAAGCTTCCCTAAGGTGCACAGCCAGTAAACTGAACATATAAACACAGCAGAGGAAAGTATTATACAGTATTGACTGTTTTTGTCTTTATGCAGGCAAATCCGGATTACTTAAAGGACACGACTATTGTACTTCCGGTTCAGATAAATGGGAAGACAAGAGGCACCATAGAGGTTGAAGAAGGATGTTCTGAAGATGATGCTTTCGCTTTAGCTTCCCAAGACAAGAAACTCGAGAAATATCTAGACGGACAATCGATCAAGAAGAGAATCTATGTACCCGGGAAGATCCTCAACGTTATCCTAGACCGGACTAATGTCAAGGTCACTACAAAGTAGAGAGCTACAGAAGAAACACTTTCAGAACCTGTCAAATGGACATTTCAGTTTGTGCTAACTTAAAATCTCTATTGAAGAGTTAGATATATTGAAACAATAAAATGATTTCACTGATTCTCAGAGAACATCAGAGGAAATAACGTTAGGTCCTTCTTTCCATCCGTTTTGCCGAGCTCGAAGCTCCCACATATAAGACAGTCTTCTCTGTTCGTCTAGAGTCGCCTCTGCTTTCTCTCTTGCTAGCTCACAAGTTTCCATCCCCATACTGCACTTATCAGCCTCTTTCTGATATTGAGACGCAGCTTTCTTAGCATCTAGCAGCAACCTGTCTGCACGCCATTCGTCTTCTTGAGCTTGTGCTTCTCTTAGCTTCAGCTCTTCGGCCACCATTTCCGTGAAACTACTCTCGTTCTCTTCACTCCCTTCTTCGCGTCTCATACAATCTTGACAATGAAACAAGAACCAACATATGAAATCTGCAAAGTTTTAAGTGTTCTTACTAGCTCTTTATGAAAAGGCATTGCCACAAAACACTCACCCAAGAAGCTATGATTGCTCAATCCTGCAGAAGAAACAATGAATCAAACACATCAATAATCAATCTTTGATCACCTGTGCAAAAGAGAAACGAAGGATGATTATGATGATTACCGTCGGGGATGGAGAGGAGAGGCTGAGAAGAACAGTCGCAAAGACACGGAGGACAGGAGTGGAGAGAGTCTGCAATGCTCTCGTTGAGATGCCAATATAGAGATGGTCCTGCAATGTAAGCAATGATGCACAGTCCCATTACCACTGTAACCACCTTCGCTGTCTTCTTCTGCCTTCTGGTCATCTCTCTCTGTTTCTGTCTCTATACAAATTAAAGATTTATTCACTTTTTTCTTTGAATCTGAGAAGATTCTTCAGTAACTGATCTCCTTGAAATCTTCCCGAAGTATTGGATCCTTCCTAACTTTTCGTATTATGGGATCCTAATTTTAGCAATTTATAAATTATGAAGAATGTAATTACATTATATACATATATATATGTATTAAATAGAATGATAAACCATGACAGTTGAGTAATGTATAGTTACATTATTTGATTTGCCTCATGTCCTTGCTTAGAAGTTTCAACACAGACGCTGTCTTATCTGAAAGTGAAGTATGATTCATGAAGAACGTTGTGATTCTCCCGTTCGTCTCGATTTTGCTCCATCCCGGGAGCTTTTTCAAACCGATAGACCTCATCTGTTTCCACGACTCACTCACCTCGTTCCATCTCTTCAGCACGGCAAAAGAATGTGCAAGCCTAACGTAATGTCCAGCGTCTACAGGCTTCAACTCGATCATATTCCGACAAACTATATCTTCAACCTTTGTTTTCCCATTTGCACGACAAGCATCAAGTATTATACCTAAGACATCGATCGACGGTTTTGTAAAGTTCTCTTTGTAGAACGTGAAGGCCTCTTCTACTCTTTTAGCTCGACATAGAAGATCAACCACGCAAGCAAGGTGTTCGTGATTCGGTTCAACACCAAAGTCCCTAACCATTGAACTAAATATCTCTAAGCCATGTTGAACCATTCCATTATGGCTGCATGAGGAGAGAACCGCTAGAAAAATCAAGTGGTTTGGCTCCATTCCAGATCGAAGAAATTCTGAGTAAATTTCCAAAGCAATGTCCCCTTTACCATGAAAACCATACCCTGCAATGAGTGTGCCCCATGAAACAAAATCTTTCCGCGAGATCGAATCAAAACACCTCTTTGCAACTTCTAAGTAGCCACATTTCAAATACATATCAACTAGAGCGGTATCAACCAAGGTACAGGGCCTGATAGAGCTTCGAATTGCAATACAGTGGATCAGTCTCCCAACCCTGAGAGCTCCAGCGGATGAACATGCTTGTAAAAGGGAAACAGCCGTCAATGAATCAACTCGTTGCGCGGTTGTGAACTTCATTTCTTTAAACAATACCAAGGCATTGTCCAAATCTCCGTTCTGGGCATGTCCAGATATAATTGCATTCCACGAAACTAAGTCTCTTTCATTCATCTGTTCAAAAAGAGCTGAACTTTTATTCAAATGGCCGCACTTCGTATACATTGTGATTAAAGAGTTTAACGCAGGAGTGTCTAGTGTATATCCTTGCCTCAGT
Organism: Sisymbrium irio; assembly: GCA_000411075.1. Classification (NCBI taxonomy): domain Eukaryota; kingdom Viridiplantae; phylum Streptophyta; class Magnoliopsida; order Brassicales; family Brassicaceae; genus Sisymbrium; species Sisymbrium irio. Next base: position 49,867 of record KE155145.1, read on the forward strand.
ACATAACCATGGACTGAAGCGCCAAGATCAAGAGAACCCAATTGAGCACAAGCTGCTATAACACTAGCTATTGCTTCACTCGATAGGTCTGTTCCTGAATGTAACATTTCTGAAAATATATTTATAGCCTTTTCTGCTTTACCCAACCGCACAAGTCCTGATATCATGACTGTCCAGCAAACAACATCCTTATCAGGAATCATTTCGAGTTCTCGAAATGAAGCTTCCTCCTCTCCACACTTTAGGTACATCGTCATCACTGCCGTCCTCAGATGCATGTCTACATCGAAACCAGTTTTTACTATCTGGCAGTGTAACATTCTTCCCATTCCAAGATCACACATTGTCCCACAGACGGAAAGTGAGGTTCCAAATGTCTGGTGATCAGGTCTTAAACCATCATTATTCATTCTGTACAAAAGCTTCAAAATTTCAGTCATATCACCAACAATAGCAAATCCTGAAATCATTGTGTTCCATGAAACCATATCTCTTTTCTCCATCTGGTCAAACAAATCCTTAGCATCTCCGACACAGTCGCACTTGCAGTACACATTCAACATAGAGTTCATCGCAACTAAATCATTTTCAAATCCATGAACCACAGCAAATGCATGCAAACACTGTAACTGCGTGATCTCCGATACTCCACTCAGCATTTCTAACAACGTAACCGGACCCGGTTTAATCCCCTGACATGTCATCTCGTTCACCAAAGAAAACGCCTCTCCAACAATTCCCGCGCGTGAGTAACACCCGATCATTACAGTCCAGTGCACCACATCCTTCTCACGCATTTCGTCGAACACTTTCCGAGCATGACCCAAAAGCCCAACTTTGGCGTAGAGGCTGACAAGTGAAGCAGAGGTGTAAGAATCAGAAGAGAACCCATTGACGAGAACCTGCTGGTGAATCGAGAGACCGAAAGAGAGGAGGTGAAGAGAAGCACAGGCTTTGAGAAGACTAGGGAAAGTGAAAGTGTCAGGTTGGAATCTATTAGCGAGCATGGAAGAGAATGTGGAGAGTACTTGGTGGTGATCGCCATGAGATGAGAAATGGTTGATGAGAGAGTTGAAGGTCTTGGTGGAGTTTAGCAAAGAAGAAGCTTTGATCATAGCTCCATGGTTTGGTTTCAATCTTTACCGTTACAAAGTTACAAACTTTAAAACAAACTCACTGTTTTGACTATTTGAGTATTAATGGTATAAACCGAACTGAACCGAACTGAACCGAACATAAACCATAGGCTCAACCTTTTAGACATGTTCCTAATACTTTCCGGTTTGAAACTTTGTTGTTAACTTTTTAAGCTCAAGGGAGAACATCTCATATTCTCATGCATGTACATGTAGCATCATTTCACATAAGATTTTGAACCCTATGATCTATTCTTTTCATGCATGCTTTTTTCCTATGTACGAATTGTTTCTACTCGTTGTCTTACATTAAGGATGTTTACGATTTTTCATTTATAAACACAATTCAATTATAACGAAACTAAATTTAAAAAATAAATAGGCAAAATCATTACAAAACATAATTTGATATAAAAAAAATTTCTCTAAAACATAGTTAATTTGATAGGGAGAATATAATCATTTTAAAAGTTTTAGAGGAGATTGAAATATTATTTATTTAATTTTTTTTTGTGGGATCATTTTGGATGGGGAATCTTCTACTTTAACTTCTCAGTTCTCACGACATATATTCATGGTTCATGGTTGAAATAACTTCTTTTTTTCTTCCTGAAAGCTCTCCAATGTTTAAGTCAGGTCATTGATCAATAAAAAACATTAACAACAAATTTATGGATCCAAACCCAAGATTACAAATAAAATTTCTGTCCTGATTACTGCAATTAAAGAGGTTAAAAAAATAATATATACAACAGAAAAATCAAAAAGGAAGACTAAAAGAGGTGAGTTATAGTCTTATAAATAGAAGTGCACCAGAGTCATCATCAAATTCATATTGGTAAAGCTCCCACAGACGCACACGTCAAGGCTGTTGCCAACTCTCACACCAGAAAGTAAGAAAAAAAAAAGGAATGATATATATAGTGATGAAGTAGAACTAAATTCCTCATTTTTGAAGTAGTAGGATTTTTCATAGAAGAATACATAGTTTCCACGATACACCCCTCATCTATGAAAATGGGCAATAACACAACACAAAACAACTGAGTTTGGGGCTGACAACCCAACCCAGATAACAAAGAGCAAGAACAAGCATCAAAAGTGCAATGTCATGACAATTGCCGACTAGAAGAGAATGTTCCTTGTGTCCGACAAAGCTGGCTCAAAAAATGTCTGTGCAATATTCTAAATATGAACCCTAGTTACATGTAAAAATTTTATTATTATTTGAGCTCTTAAACATATTAATATTTTTTTGTAAATTTATTAAAGAATTCATAAATGCACTCTTTACGCATGTTTAGAATTGGATACGACTAACATGAAACCGACACAAAACATTGGTTTGCAGTTACCTCTGATGATGAAAAGCCATTTAAGAAAGGGATTATCCATATTTCATGAGGTATAGATGGAAAAACAATGTCTATAAAATTGGTTAGAAACGTCCGAATTAGAAAAAAAGGATAAGTAAGATATATAATAAATGAATTTTAAAACAAATAGTGAAAGAGAAAGTTTTTTTAAAAAAGCTTGAAGAGATGAATGAATGAAAAACAATACAGGAAAAAGTATTTTTAGATTTTAAAAAGGTAAAATATGTTTGAAACTATTATGCAGTCTGTTTTTCGATTTTACTTTGCTTTTTCTTACTTTTAACCAACTTTATTCATGTTTTCTAATAAAATTTCAGTAATTCAATTTGTAGAACAGGTTAATAGTTTATTGAAAAAAAAATATAGTTTATTGCTAAGTTATGTTTCTGAATATGCTGATTCATAGTTGACATGCTTCCTTCGGCTCAGTTTTGCCGCACAAAGAATAAAGAATAAAAGAAGAAGCAAGTCTCTATTATAATGTATACAATTATTTATAGTATTGTAGGTCCAATATACTTTTCTCTTAGGAATCATTATAGGTCTAGATTCAATATCAACCAGTGTGCAAACAACTTTTACAATAATCAGATTTGGAATATTTATAACACACTGAATTTTTCGGAGAAAGATAAACTGAATTTACTAAACATGTATCTAATCTATTAATTAGAAATATTATAGATTTAGCTTTACCAACATGTGTTTTATTATAAAATATACCATTGATATTTAGTGAAATTTTTAACATTTAATTAAATATATTAACAAAATCAATTTCTAACTAAAAATTCATAATATATTTTTATATTTTTATTTTAAAAATAAATGTATCTTTG
>KE155145.1:57949-75277 GCA_000411075.1 Sisymbrium irio
TTTTTGTAGCCGAAGCATTTGGTCTCTCTATCCTCGTCTCTAACCACATACTCGACAAAGTATCTCTCTTTCTCTCTCTTCTAGGATCTCTTCTTCTTCTCCTCTCTATATATGGAGTATTGGATATGGTACGGAACAATCACACACATACTAAGATCTATATTTTTTGGTAAAATACTAAGATCTATATTCTTATCCGGCAAGTTACATATCTTCTTTTTTTTACTAGGGTTTCGGAATTTGGATAACAAATCAAGCAAGATCATCATCCGTACGTACGAGCTGAGCATACTATTAGCCAACAAGACAATCACAGTTTTCCATTAAGAGCTTAGGATTATCTATATATATAGATAAAGAGATGTTTCGTTTTCCGGTGAGCCTTGGAGGTCCAGGTGACAATCTGAAGCAGACACAACCGTCGGATGAGCAGCATCATCGGGCGGTAATGGATGAGGTTGACTTTTTCAGGTCGGAGAAGAGAGATGATCAGAATATTATCACCGAGGAGACTCACAGGCTTCATGTCAAAAGGGAGAATTCACGTGTTGACGATGATGATGATCGTTCTACGGGTATCAATGTAAGTAGTTAATTACTCCCTATTTATCTTATATATTTTTCTTACTTATGCCTTTTTTTTGGTTGCCCAACTTTAGTAATTATAATTTAGAAAAAAAGTTTTGTTACTGTGGTAACTTTGTTGATTAGAATCTATATAATTGTTGTAAATAGACTGGACTTAATCTTCTCACTGCGAATACGGGAAGCGATGAGTCATTGGTGGATGATGGATTGTCTGTTGATATGGAAGAAAAACGTACAAAGTGTGAGGTACGCTTATCGAATTAGTAGCTTATTTATATTTTCTCAAAACTAAAATAAAAAGAATTAAAAAGAGTAATACTTAACTGGATTTAGTTTTGCTACGAAAAGAAGAGTAATATTTTCCCTTTAGTTTAATACGAAACCAAAATTCAAGATCATAATCAAGTTAGCTACGGGAACTTAATCTTGAACACTACATTTTGTATCTTCCGAACCAAATACGAACAAGAAATAAAAATAGATTGTCAAAATTAATGAAAACGATATATCTTCATATTTAAGATATCATTTATTTTACTGTCCATCTTTGTTTTCTCGTATTTAATTAAAATAGCATTGTTCTGCCCAGAGTTCACTGTTTTTCAAGAGAAATTTACCCTTTTTAATGAAAGTATTTAATCAGTCTGAAAATATTATTATGCATGTGTTTAAAATGAAGAATGCACAACTTCGTGAAGAGCTAAAAAAGTCGAATGAAGAGAATCAAAGACTGAAGGGAATGCTAAGTCAAACAACCAACAACTTCAACTCCTTGCAGATGCAACTTGTTGCTGTCATGAGGCAACAAGAAGACCACCATCACTTGGTAACTAATACTCAAATATCCATCTTAATCTTTGAGTTAATCATCATTTAATTAAAAAAAAATCAAGCTCCTCCCGATTTTAATTAGTTCAGGTTTTAAACTCTTGTTTTCATTAGGCTACGACCGAGAGCAACGACAAGACCACCAATAAACGACATGAAGCGCCTGAAATGGTTCCAAGACAGTTCATCGATTTGGGACTACCATCTGCTGAAGTATCGTCCGATGAGAGGACAACGGTTCTGTCAGGATCTCCCCCATCGCTTCTAGAGGACTCTAGCTCACGTCCGCGCGGAAAAAGAATACTTGAGATAGAAGAAACCCCAGCGACAGATAACGGCTGGGAAAACCCTAGCAAAGTTGCCAAACATAACGCCTCCTCTATTAATGCCAACGGAAATGCTATCGATCAATCGGCCGCTGAAGCCACCATGCGTAAAGCCCGTGTCTCTGTCCGTGCTCGGTCCGAAGCTCCCATGGTAAAATAGGCTTACCCTCTAGCTTTAAAAGACTGGCGCCTATCAAATGTTTTTGAGGTCAATCTTTTAACCTCAATGATAATGTTTTACAGTTGAACGATGGATGTCAATGGAGAAAATATGGACAGAAGATGGCAAAAGGAAACCCGTGCCCTCGAGCTTATTACCGCTGCACGATGGCCGTGGGATGTCCCGTCCGCAAGCAAGTACGTTATTTAACAATTGCCTTATAGATGAATGGGAATTCAGTTTACGACCCCTTCTCATCGCAACATCCTCACTCCCTACTGAATCAGATATAAACATTTCAAACATATGTTTTAGGGTTCAATAAAATGCACAAATATGTTGATTGAGCGTATTTCTAACTGATTAATGACCCAACAGGTGCAACGTTGCGCAGAAGACAGATCCATTCTCATAACAACATACGAAGGAAACCATAACCATCCATTACCTCCGGCAGCTATGTACATGGCTTCAACCACAACCGCAGCCGCAAGCATGCTCCTCTCTGGCTCCACAATGTCGAACCAAGACGGCTTAATGAACCCAACAAACCTCTTCGCTCGAACCATGTTGCCTTGTTCCTCAAGCATGGCCACGATCTCAGCCTCTGCACCATTCCCAACAATTACATTAGACCTTACAGAATCAGCATCCAACGGTAACAGTCCAACTAATAACAATCCATTGATGCAGTTCTCTCAACGGTCTGGTTTGGCGGAGTTGAACCAATCGGGTTTGCCTCAAATGATGGGCCAGGCTTTGTATTATAACCAACAACAGTCAAAGTTCTCCGGTTTGCAGATACCATCTCAGTCGCTGAACGCTGGCGAGAGCGTCAGTGCCGCTACTGCCGCTATCGCCGCCAATCCGAACTTTGCAGCGGCTCTAGCCGCAGCCATCACGTCTATTATCAACGGTTCGAATAATCACCAGAATGGGAACAGTAACAGCAGTACTAATAATGTTACGACGAGCAGCGTTGACAGGCAATAACATATTTTTAAAAATGTTTTAGGTCTTTTTTTTTTGTCGGCCGATTTTGAGTTGTTTTGTCTTGTTTTACATTTTCGATTGTAGTCACGGCTTTTTAGCTTATTTTTTACTATTATTTTTTTTTGTCTTTCCGAACAAGAGTCCTGAGAGCAATTTTTTTCTCGTTGCTTGTGTATGGTCGACGATTTTGTTCTGGAATATAAACTGCCTTAAATAGTTTCTGACAAGCACCTATGGTAATCATGCATTTCTATACATATATGTGCTTGGAAATCGGTCTAGAGAATTAGAGGGTAATTGGTTATACTATAACTAACCACATCTTTTTTTTTTGGGTATATCTGCTGAGACATTTTACGATCACACAATGTGATGAGAAGAAATAACATTCCGATTAGTAACTTACTAATTGTGGTTTGAAACGCAGTTGAGAAATTGTGATACCAGAATAACGTTTTCAATTAAATATCAGACGACACTGACATAGGAAATCACATAAACAAACGAAAATTAAATAGTACTCAATGTCACATTTAATTATAAAATAAAATACATTATAAATATCTTAATTAAATTAATAACCAGTAGTCATCCTATAGAATCCGTATGTGCATAAACCCGTATGGGAAATTTTATAGTTGGTTCAAAGAGTGGAAAATACATTGTTCAGGGGTCAGAGTGAAAAGTAACGATACCAAAGGGGTTAAATGGAGAGCTTTAAGGAAACGTTGTTTGCATTTATAGGTCCCACGCAGTGTCAACAACGTGAAGGCAGTTTGCTTGTGCCATAAATCAAAGCAACCTTATAGTTTCCATTTGCAGCAAACACCAATCAAACCACCCATCTATCTATGTATTGTTCCTTTTAAAAAATAAATCTGTTTACCCCTTTAACATTGTTCTTTTGAAAATTCCATAGCTTAATATACATATAATATTTAGATATTATTTGAATCATTTTTATTTTATGGTGTATCTGGAGCAAGTATATATGGCAAATAGTATTAGTAGGGACAAGAAGGTGAGTATAGACGTTACGTTACTGTAATAGAGTGGTATGCTTAGCTGTACACAAGCATGGAAGTGTACCTAATGCGAGACAAACCTAAATCAGCAAATTTTTGCAAAGCATAAATTTGATCGGTTAAAAATTTCAAGTAATTAATAAGAAAAAATAATTCCATTCTACATACAATTTTTTGAGTTTCTTATGTATTTATAATACTTTTAAACAAAAAACAGGAAATAGTTTCTTAATTAAAATTAAAATTTATTTTTTTGATATTCTGATTTAAAATTTTGAAGAAATAAAAATATATACCATATGATAACTTTTTTACTCTTTTTTTTTCCAGCTTTAATCTCTTATTTTGAAATTCCTAAAAAACTCTAATTAGTATGATATACTACTTTTTAAATAAAATGTCCTTTTAATCAATTTTCACACGCTAGATGTTTTGAGAAATGGAAATCAAACGTGTACTTGAATAAAAGATAGACTAATGCATATATATTAAAGTTCTTCCTTGCACACTTAAAATACAAGGACCTTGGAAAATAGACGTTAACAAGCGTTACGAAACTATTACCCTGAATCATCCGAGGTCGTAGTTTATGAAAGTTTGCTCTACATAAACGTTTATGCAAAATGTCATAAGCTTTTTACTTTACATAATTTATGAAAACATATGGGATCGAAAAGAAAATAAGACATAGTACAAGGGTGGGCAGATTAAAGTGAAAATGCACTTTTAATAAAAAAGAAACAGATTCTGCTGATCTGTCTAGGCCCACGCAACGCAAACAAGGTTTGATAAACGTGACGCTTGCTTATGAATGTAATACACAATTAATTTTAATTAATATTCCTTCATATCCTTCCATTTGGAAGCAACAAGTAAATTTAGTTATCAATTAATTGACATCATGTTTCTCTTTTAAGTCGTTTACGTATAAATATAAATCCCTGCACCATTCTTCTTGTCACTCGAGTTTTCTTCTTTCCCCTCTGAAGGTTTCAGAATCTGTACTGATATTTTCTCGGTAAGTGGTTTTCACTTCTTCTCTTTTTACACATTTTCTTATCTTTTCCCGAAAAATGTCAGATTTATTCAATTTCTGTCTGCGAAAATGTTAGAGCTCAATTTGTCTTTTTTCCTCTGTTTTGCTTTTACCAATTGTTTCACATATTTTTCAGTTTTATTGTTTTTAAATATGAGAGCTATCTTATTTAACAATGTTACACTCGGCTGGTCTTCAGTCTTCACTAGGATTTTGTGAAAAAATGGTGGTGATATAGAACGAAAATTTTATTGTTGTCCTAAAGTTGGTAAATCAGAAACTTAATGAAAATTTGCTTGATTCTTGGTGTGTGTATAGTATACAATCATGCCGGAGTTATGACCAAATCAGTCTCACTTTATTAACTTCTTTGATACGTTTAAGGCTTTTTTTTCGTGTGCTATGTTAGAAATCCAAGGATCTTGTTTCACCAATCTTGAATCTTGGATTATTATAATGGTTTTAAGGTATACAAGGTCGTGTGAATAAGACCCATGATGGTCTGATTTATTGGAAGTAGGCTTTTAATGTTGCGTATGTGTTCTGTTTCATCTTTACAACAGTGTAACTGCATGTGTTCTTTTTCACCTTTTGAACATTAAAAACTAAGTTTTATGTGGCTGTTATTTGATGATAGGTTAAAATGGGAACTCGGTTCCAATCTTTCTTGCTCGTGTTCTTTGTTTCATGTTTAATCCTTATATCCGCGGCGTCATCCGAGCAAAAAGGTGATGGAACGATTCGAATTGGACTGAAGAAGAGGAAACTAGACCAGGCCAACAGGCTAGCTTCGCAGCTTTTCTTGAAAAACCGAGGGTCTTTTTCTCACAAAGGCTACTTTCGTCTGAACGATGCAAATTCGGACATTGTTCCCTTAAAAAACTATTTGGATGCTCAATACTACGGTGACATGACTATTGGTACCCCACCTCAAAAGTTCACTGCAATCTTTGATACCGGAAGCTCTAATCTCTGGATGCCATCTAGTAAATGCTACTTATCGGTACGCATTAGTGGTCTAACTTGTTCTTCGAAATGCATACTAATTGTTATATCCCATTTTCTTCTGTTTCAAGAACAAACAAAGACATTTTTTTTTTTCAGGTTGCTTGTTATTTTCACTCTAAGTACAAGGCTAGCGAATCATCAACATACAGAAAGAACGGTTCGTTATTTGATTATTGAGCTTTTTTACTATATTGTTCATTTGATAACATATAGCGACATTACAGTTTTCAGATAGCTTTCGACACTAAAGATTTATTTGACATTTACAGGAAAACCTGCTTCAATCCGCTATGGGACAGGTGCTATTTCTGGTTACTTTAGCAATGATGATGTTAAAGTTGGTGATCTTGTTATCAAGGATCAGGTAAAACCAATTCATCTGCCTTCATAATTTTTTTTGGCTTTTATGACATATCTTACGCTATATACATCATCACAGGAATTCATAGAGGCTACTAGTGAGCCTGGTATTACATTCTTGGTAGCCAAGTTTGATGGTATCCTAGGGTTGGGATTCAAAGAGATCGCTGTAGGAAATTCAACTCCGGTTTGGTATGAAACACTTTCTTTACATTATTTATTTGATAATAAAGACCTTGCTGTACCATCTGAATTATGAATGAGGAATTTATATGACATGATATACAGGTACAACATGGTAGAAAAAGGTCTGGTTAAGGACCCGATTTTTTCGTTTTGGCTTAACCGTAACCCGCAAGATCAAGAAGGTGGTGAGATTGTTTTTGGTGGAGTCGACCCTAAGCATTTCAAGGGAGAGCATACTTATGTTCCAGTGACACATAAAGGTTACTGGCAGTTCGACATGGGTGATCTCAGCATTGCTGGCAAACCAACCGGTACGTAAGCTTTTGAAAATGTTTAAGCCTAACAAAATTGATTTGAGTCTTTAGATATAGTTTGACATATCTGCATATCTATGTCATTCAGGATATTGTGCTAAAGGTTGTTCTGCCATTGCTGATTCCGGAACTTCTCTGCTCACCGGTCCATCGGTAATTAAGAGAAAGATTTTTGTAGATAGTTCACTATGAAACATGCTGAATAGTTTTTATTTTCTTTTTATATGTCTAGAGTGTTATCACAATGATCAATCATGCCATTGGAGCAGTAGGAGTCGCAAGCCAAGAGTGCAAAACTGTAATAGGTCAATACGGAAAAACCATGTTGGAATCCCTTCTATCTCAGGTTGAAGTTACTTCTCACACCAACACATTCACACTTGCTTATTTATAAACTACAAAATCTTGAAATCAGCATTATTTGAGTTACAGGCGGATCCGAGGAAGGTATGCTCACAGATAGGACTCTGCGCTTTTGATGGTACACACAGTGTGAGGTAAGTACATACATAGTCGAGACATCTCTAGTCGTTAGTTAGCAAACTTAAAGTGAGTCATGTTTTGCGTGCAGTATGGGGATAGTGTCAGCTGTAGAAGATGGAACGTCGGAACTCGTAAACCAAGCCATGTGCAGCGCCTGTGAAATGGCAGCCGTGTGGATGCAGAGTGAATTGAATCAGAATGAAACACAAGAACGCATACTCACGTATGCTGCTGAGGTGAGTTTTGAGACTCTTGAAGCCGTGTTTATGGACATAAAACACAAGTTAAAAACTCTAATCTCTGTGAAATGTTTTTAGCTTTGTGACCATATACCAAACCCGAACCAACAATCAGCAGTGGACTGTGAGAGGGTTTCGTCGATGCCTATAGTCACATTCACAATTGGTGGCAAACCCTTTGACCTCTCACCTCAAGATGTAAGTACTCTTATCACTTTCTCCTTAAATTTCAGCTTACAAATATCATCAAAAGTGTTCAAATTTAAAGTCGTTTCCATTTTTTTGTGTGGATCAGTATATATTCAAGATTGGGGATGGAGTTCAGTCTCAGTGCACCAGTGGTTTCACCGCCATGGACATTCCTCCACCTCGTGGACCTCTCTGGTAATTCTCATTTGCAAAATCTAATCTACTAATGCCAAAGAACTCAAAGGTGTTTACTCTAAAACTTTGTAATCGTGCCAAAAACGCAGGATCTTGGGTGATATCTTCATGGGACCATATCACACTGTGTTCGATTACGGGAAAGCAAGAGTTGGATTCGCCAAAGCTGCTTAAAAAAGATCCCTTCTTTAATACCCTTTTTATAAACTGTTTGTGAATGCGTTTTAGACAAAATCTGAAATGGTTGTAATAACTTAAAAAACATTGCTATATCATCTTCATACAGATTCTTATTCAGTTTAACCATTTGTATTTACTGTCTAGACTTCCTTTTAACTTACAGGAAAACAAATATTATAGCTAGTTTGCAGATTGAGTTTGCCCTATATGTGCTCACCTATTCACTTTGCCTTTGCCAAAGCCAGTGTCATTGACCTTGCCCGCAGGGTCAGGAAAATTCCCCTAAGAAAACAAAAGAAGAAGCATGTTAAAGTTTTAAGTTTTGATCATGGTTTGGTTTGTGGAAGCTGCAGCAAATTTGGATCATGGTCTTACCAAAAGAATGCCACTAGGCTGTGCAAGATAACCCGGAAGTGCAGTGGCACGTACTTGTAGTTTACCCATCCGACAATAGGGAAAAACTGTGATTAAATTTAGTTCACAACACAGAGAATCAAATCAGTAGACATAAAAATGTAGGACTTACCAACACAATCATCCGGCACAACACTTTTTATAACTTACCGTCCACGCTGTAAGCTGGACTGTTGGGTAAGTCTTCTTAATCCTGTCTCTCACAAGATTCCAAGGAGTTCCTGTTTCATTCAACATTTCAGAACTGTATATCACAACTCTTAATACCATTCACGACATTTCTGGTTTTACAAATGGAGTAAGAAAAAAGGAACTTACTTTCAATAACGACCCCATAATAGATCATGAAAAGCAAATGGTTCAATGGTGACAATGTCAATTGATCCAGGATTACCTACCAAACGTTTTACAGTTTTCAAACAGACCATTTAGCATAAACCTAATCTAGAGTTGTATGAATGGTTATTGGACATTTACCTTCTTTGCAACAGTCTTTGTGTCCTTCCTCCCTTGAAAAAACTTATCTAGAGTTGTATGAAAGAAATGCCCTACTGGTCCGAGAAAACCACCCGCAAATATCTGTTGGAGGAAGGCGATACAGATACAACTCAATGATAAAACAATTTCAAGAAAAACCATCTTGAAAACAGGGTTCTTGATGAGAAAGTTCCAAACTTTTTACCACTTTGAGAAGAACCCTTCTCAGCTGAATCTTCTGTATGCCAGAGAGTTTCTGAGAGACAACATCACTAACACCGGACAACACTCCAGCTGTAATGGCCTGAAAGTTACACACATATTGATACTCATAGCAAATATATAACCACACAATTCATTAAAGCAAAAAGTCAACTGCTTTTGAAATCACAATGATTCTCTTCAGATAATTGGATAACTAAACTGGGTCTGGTTCAAAAGACACAAAATTTATCAACCGAAAACAACATTATTGTCTCTCAATCGATTAAAGAAATGAAACCCCAACCTACATCTCAACCGTATAATTCACTTACCCAGCGAAGAAGAATTGATCATCGTTTAAACCACAAAGAAGAAGAAGTGTGAGAGAGAACAAAAATCAAACCTTTGTTCTTAGAGGATGCTGCTGCAGTTGTGACAAGTATCGCTGCAGAGGCGTCTTCTTCGCTGGAGATCCCATTTCTTGGATTCTTCCCTTTCGATTCTCTGTAGAGTGTAATGATTAGGTGTGTCTAGTCAGTTTCTAGGCACATTTCTGTAAACACAACCGAACCGGTTCAATCTAACAAACCGCTCTGGCTAATGTCGGTTTAATATTAAAGACTGAAGGCTTTCGGTTTAGACCTAAAACCGCCACAAGAGAATTTATCAGAATCTTTGGTCAAAATTCAATTCTCAGTATAATCTCTTTCGTCAATTCATTTCCTTTAGTTTTCTATTCTTATTTTATGATTTTCTGCCTTATCAACAAAAATTTAGATATATACATGTATAAACTAAAAGAGATGATTTTTTTTTTCTATAATTTTTGAAAATTCTCCTTTCTTGCAAAGTATTGTTCCTGATTTATTAGTGTAAGTGCGGTATTAGAAAATGTCGTCAAATTTGACTATTTAAAAAAATATTTTGAATAACCGAAACAAATTTTGTTTTGAACAGAATAGCCAAATTTGACAACATTCTACAATCTCTCCCACTTTTGTACCGTTCTATTTGTCACATACCACCAATCTGCTGTCCATTGGAAACCTATGTGTTTTGAGCAGCCTTGGCTATAAAGTTTACAGCTATATAATGATTGAGTTCTTGCCCAGTGTGTTTTCGTAATCACTTAGCCTTTGCCAAAGCCAGTGTAATTGACCTTGCTCTCAGGGTCAGGAAAATTCCCCTGTAAAACAAAAGAAGAAGAAATGTTAAGTTTTGAGAAGTTTACCAACGACAAGAATAGAAAAAAGTTGGCTCTTTCATTCTTTTGGTCTCGCTGCTTTACGTGTTAGAAAAGAAGATAACAATATTGAAATAATGTTCACTATCCATTTCATGCATTCAGATCCAGATGCAGACTATCAAGATTTTTAGTTTTGATCATGATCTGTTTTGTGGACGATGCTGGAAATGAATCATGGCCTTACCAAAAGAATGCGACCATGCTGTGCAAGATGATCCGGAAGTGCAGTGGCACATACTTGTACTTTATCAATCCTAAGATGGGGAAAACCTGTGATCAATGTTGGTTCAGAACACATAGAATCAGGATATAAGAAAAAGATATAACTCAATGGTAAGACAATCATAATCAAATAAGGACATGAACTAAACTGATATCTATTCAACCAACCGTCATGCTGTAAGCGTCTCCCTTGGGTAAGTCTTCTTGATCCTGCCTCTAACAAGTTTCCAGGGAATTCCTGTTCCACTCAACATGTTAGAACTTAGATCATTAAAAGAAATGTATCAATCGTGACAATGTCAGTTGTTCCACGATTACCTAACAAACGTTTTACATTTTTCAAACAGACCATTTAGCATAAACCTCGATGAATCTTCTAACATACAAGAGTAATCGAATGCTTATTGGACATTATTTTACCTTCTTTGCCATAGTTTTTGTGTCCGTCTTCCCTTGAAAAATCTTATCTAGACTTGTATGAAAGAAATGCCATACTGGTCCAGAAAACTACCGGCAGATATCTGTTGGAGAGGACGATACATCTTGGAAATCATTACAAGACAAATCACGAACAGCTAGGCTTGGCTTGAAACTAGGCTCTTGATGAGAGAGATTCAAGCTTTACCACTTTGAGAAGAATCCTTCTCAGCTGAATCTTCTATATGCCAGAGAGTGTCTGAGCAACAACATGGGTAATACCGGACAAGACTCCGGAAGTAATGGGCTGCAAATTACAGACCTATAGATTCCAACCTCATCAGCTCATATGTATAACTACATAATTCACTTCAAAGAGAGACAAGAACCTAAAAAACCGGAAACCTTTTTATTAAAAAAGAAGAAGAAAAGTCAACGTGCTATTGCAATCACAAGGATTCTCTCAGATAATCGGATAATCAGTTTGGAATGTTTTAAAAACAAAAAATTTAATCAAAAACAGCATTATTCTCTCTCAATTGATCGAACCCAACCTAAAGTCAAAGAGATCAAACTACATCTCAATCATCATTCACTTCACCAGTGAAAGCTTAATCATCTTTAAATCACAAAGAAGAAGTGTAAGAGAAAACATAGATCAAACATTTTTTCTTAGAGGAAGCTGCTGAAGTTGTGACAAGCATTGCTGCAGAGTGGTCTTCTTCGCTTAAAATCCCATTTCTTGGATTCTTCTTGATGATAGAATATGCTAACAAACGACACGATATTATACTATAGTGTATGTGTCTTAATCAATCTGTACCACAATTCAAATTTTCAACGAACAAAACCGAACCGGTTCAATCCCAACAAACGGCACGATTAAACAAACCGATCGAGTTAGCTTCGGTTTACTAGTATTAAAGACTCGTTCTACGAGGATGGCGGGTAAAATTGGGAGGCTTTCGGTTTAGACCAAAACCGTCACAGGAGAATCAATCAGCGAGCGCCTGAGAATACTTGGTCTCTGGTCAAAATTCAATTCAATTCCTTATAGTTTTCTATTCAAATATTTAATGCTTTTCTGCCTATCAACCAAAAACCTATATATGTAGCTAGCATCATATCTCTCTTCCTTCATCAGCTTGTTCATCAAACACAACTACAAAACTTCAGAGAAAAATTAAGGAACCAAAACACAACTACAAAACATCAGAGAAAAACTAAGAATTCAAAATTACTGTTTCTTTCTTGTATACATCAATGGCTTCATTGCAGGTTTCAAGATTAGCCCTTTCGTCTTCCTCATCCTGCATGAGACCTAAAGCTGCGGTCTCCATCCCGAAATTGCCGAAATTTAACGTCTCGGTTCCTAAAATACCGATAAAGAAGCAGACTTTATCGGTTAAAGAACCGAGCTTTGAGTTTGATAGGTTCAAAGAAAGTTTTCCTCTTCCTCTAAAACAGAAGAAAGACTCTGATTCTATCCAAAGGGCACGCCTCAATGCAGTTCTTGAAGAAGTTATGGATAGGATAGAGATGCACAAGAACATTGGAGACCAGCGCAACGATTGGAACTCTCTATTGCTCAACTCAGTCAACATGATCACTCTCACCGCAGCCATGATGGCCGGATTAGCTTCCGTTAACGGTCACGGAGTAGATTCTATAACAGCTGTGAAGATAGCTTCGACGGTGTTGTTAACCTCTGCCACAGGTCTCAGTGCCTTGATGAGCAAGATTCAACCTTCGCAGCTCGCTGAGGAACAGAGGAGCGCAACGAGACGGTTCAAGAAGTTGAGAGTCGAAATCGAAAGGTTTCTAAGAGACAATGAGGAAATCAATGAAGAAGATGTGAAGGAAGCGATACAGAAAGTGTTGTCTCTAGACAAAGCTTACCCTCTTCCTCTAATCGGAGCAATGCTCGAGAAATATCCGGAAGAGTTTAAACCGGCTACATGGTGGCCTGAAAACAAGCAAAGAAACCCTAAAGATAGTCTTGGGAACGGGTGGAGTCAAGAGCTGGAGATAGAGATGAGAGAAGTGGCTCATGTGGTAAAGAGCAGAGACGCAGAAGAGTATGAGAGATTAGGTAACGTGTTCTTGAAGATGAACCGGTTCTTGGCTATATCTGGACCAGTTTTAACCGGAGTTTCTGCAGTAAGCTCTGTTTTCATCGGTCAAGATTCCGGTTTAGCTGGAGTTGTGGCTATGACTTGTGCCTCTTTGGCTGCGATTGTTAACACTTTAGAGCATGGTGGTCAAGTGGGAATGGTGTTTGAGATGTATAGAAACTCAGCAGGAGCCTTCTCTTTGTTAGAAGAAACGATGAAGTCGACTGAGAAGAGAGAGAACGGAGAGGTGTTTGAGACCAAAGTTGCGTTGAAGCTAGGGAGAAGCTTGTCGGAACTGAGAGATCTCGCAGAGAGATCGAAAATCTCTCAGGTTAAGGCCAATGAATTCGCAAGCAAGCTATTCTAGGTTTTATAGAGATAAACTTCCATTAATTTGTATAGATGAATTCATTCATTCTTTGATTTATTTGTATACAACATTATTTTAGAGATATACATTATATCTTTCGATAGGAACTTCAACGAGAATTTAAGCGGAAGTTAAGTTGTAGGAGTTGGTGGGCAGGACCTGTCCAACCAATTTCATTACCCTAAGCCAAAATATATAAATGCTGACGTTAATAACTATATGTGATTAAAATGCACGTATCTATGATGCTAATGATTATTTGACTTTTTATATAAAGATCATTTTTCATTTTATTTTGTTTAAGATCCTCTGTATCTTGAGGCTATTTTTGTTCATTTTTTGAAATTGATGGGATTTCTAACATCGAGTTTTAAATCTCTCATTTCGACATAGATTAGGTATTTGATATATTTTTGTCCCTATTATGATATATTTCTAACATCGTGTTAAGAGAATATGATAATAGCTTAACACGCGTGGAGGTGGTCTTTAGTACCACTACTACTTTCTTTTATCTTTTTCAATAACAACCTTTACTTTAAAACCTCTGTTGGAGGTGGTCTCAGTCTCAGGTACTGGTGATGGGTACTTGCACGATCTGAAACTATCAAACTGGAATCTGATAAATGTATTGGTATTAAATAATTGAAATTTTACACAAAATTTCAACGGAACCATCGAATTTAAAATACATAATTTTTGTATTAAAATATATACAAAATAAATTTAATTTAATGAATGTAGAATAATTATTTACCTAAACCAAAAAACAAATCGAACCCAACTGAAATAAATCGATGACAAAATATTACGCTAACTATCCTCAAACAAGTTCATAATAACTTGCTTATATCTGACGCTATCCAACACCGGTAGTTTGAATGCTTACGAGGTAAACTTGTGCCCTAATAAAGTTCTATAACAAGAAACTCGCAAGGGATAGATAAAATGGAAAGATTCACCGAGGATACAACACAGTAATTGAAACATCGTCAACTGAAAACGGAGAATCTCTGACTTTAGACGTATTCATAGATCTATTTGCAGGTTTCGCCGAGTGAGGGAGAGTGACGAAAGCAGCTTCTGTAGGTTTAGGAATTAACAACGTACTGTCTCTTGCAAGCCAAACTAGTACAGAGTTCATGGTTGGTCTCATCGCTGCATTCTCTTGAACACACAACAGACCAATCTGAATCAACTTTGTGATCTCGTTTATCGGATGTTCGCTTAAGTAGGGATCGATTATAGACTCAGGCTGTCCTTCGACCCATCTCCTCCATGCCTGAATCAAAAGAAAACGTTCTTACACATTTCTTTACAGAAGTTGAGAAGATAAACAAGAAAGGAAATGTGATCATGAAAGCTTACAAATGCTGGAAGTCCTTCTGCTTCGAAGTTCTTGTTTCTTTCACCACTTATCATCTCTAAAAGCATAACACCGAAGCTGTAAACATCTGATTTAGCTGAGAATTGTCCGTGTCTCACGTACTCCGGAGCCATATAGCCACTGTAAGAACCCGAATCACATTAATAGTGATACTAATATCAAGAATCTGTAAAATATATGTAAAACAGAAACAGAGGATTTATGTCTTGTCTACAATATACTGTGATAAAATAGAGAGTATCCTTGCCAAATACGAAACATCTAGGTCTGAAACAGAGCATCCATTTCTTAAACATAGCAAGTATGTCTGAAACAGAGCGCCTCCCATGTCTAATAGAGATCATCTATGTCTACAACAGAGCATACTTACTAGGTTCCAACAACTCTGCTCGTCTCTCCTCGAGTTTCGTCCATGTTAAACAACCTCGCCATCCCAAAGTCTGCAACTTTAGGGTTCATCTCAGCGTCTAAGAGAATGTTACTCGCCTTTAAGTCTCGATGAATAATCCTCAGCTGAGAATCTTCATGGAGATAAAGAAGCCCTCTTGCAACTCCTTCTATGATTCTACACCTCACATCCCAAGTAAGCAGCCAACGTTTGTCTTCATCTACAGAAAAAAAGGATTTTATTCTTTATCTAATTTGATAAAAGTTTTGTAATGAAAATACATTACAATCGGTCTTGCAAGGCTTACTGAAGATAAAGTGATCAAGACTTGCATTAGGGACATGCTCGTAAACAAGAATCTCTTCATTTCCTTCATTACAGAATCCAAGAAGCTTAACTAGATTCCTATGTTGGAGTCTTGTCAAGAGTAAGACCTCATTCTTAAACTCTAACTCTCCTTGTCCTGAACCTCCAGCTAACCTCTTTACTGCTATCTCTTGTCCGCTAGGTAAAACCCCCTGAAACCGGTATTAGATCATCGATCCATAGAAAGATCTTACTAACACAATTACAAGTTCTTATGACAGTTCTTTACCTTGTAGACAGATCCAAATCCACCTTGTCCAAGTTTATTTTCCGCTGAGAACTCATCGGTTGCGATTAAGATCATGCCGAGATCAAATCTTAACATGGATTGATCATCCGAGTCAGAGTTTTCTGCACATATATAAGTTCATTTTTCCTTCAAAACAGAACTCTAAAAACTTTTTCAACATTTACTCAAAAGCCATGAAAGTGCACTCACTGTTGATTTCAGCATAAATCCTCCTCCGCATGTGGCGATAAGCAATCACGAAAACAACAAACACGAAAATATTAATGACTGTAGGAACTACAGCAACCACAACGCTCCACGGTTGAACAGTTCTTCCTGAAGAGTCCCCCCCAACAGCTCAGTTTTTAGTGAAGTTAATCCAACGTTTTTCAGGAAAAGAAGATTATCTATTTTAAGTACCTTTCTTGATCTGAGCACCTTCTGGAGGAGGTTGAGGAGGCCGAGGAGGTGCAGAGACTCGTTTTACATTATCGAAGGCTCCTACGAAAGGGTATAAATCCCACCGGAAATAGCAACTAGGAACCGCAATCGTGCTCCCTATTCTTCCCCAGTACCGTTCTAAATTATACTTAAGATTCTCTCTCAAACAGTATTCACAGTCACCAGAAGATAAATCAGGTGTGCATTGCATCAACATATAAACCTCAGGAAAATCTGTAAACTCTGCACTTGAGACTCCATAGTACTTCAGTGGTGAAGTCTCATCAGCCGTGGATGCAACCTCGATAGTTCGATTAGCCGTCGCACTAAACTCTTCGGTAAAACGTGTCAGATTTGTAGAGGGAAGACTGGAGTGGGGAATATTCTCGAGTGGCTCAAGTTTTAGTTTTCCAAACGTAGGGAGATTTGAGTAACGTACTAGACAAGAAACGTTTGCATCGTTTTCAGCTTCCCAATGATATGCCTCAGTTTTGCCTTGACACTGTGTTAGCAGATTCATGCTTACTCTATGGACGCAGCGACGACAAAACTGATCCTCGTAGTGTTTTCGACAGAGAGCGAGAGCGTAAACTCCGCCTAGCGAGGCGTTGTAGAAACCGCGTTGTGCAATAACGTTTGAGGCAAGAGAAGGCAAGAGAGTCTCAAGGTTGTCTCCATAGGTTGTATTTGGAGAGAAGGTTTCGTCGCCGCAGAGAAAGTTAGTGTGAACGCCATTGATAGTCAAGAGAAAGACGAGAAGAAAACTAGAGAGTTGAAAGAGAACGGATTTTTCCATCTATATAAACAATTCACGTTTGATTATTAAAACCCTTAGTTTGGCTTTAAATAAAGAGATCTTGATTAGTAAAAGTTTTCTGAAACCAAACAAGAGTAGAGAAAGGAATAGACTTTTCTACTGTGATATCGTTTTCATCAGTGTAAA
>KE155148.1:0-17488 GCA_000411075.1 Sisymbrium irio
GGAAGAAACCGGACTTGCCATATTTAGCATTTTGGCCATCAAAGACTGAAGATGCATCCGGACACCTTTCCAGCCAAATTCAAGCCGCGCCTTCCCTCCTCAGTCAAAGACCACGAAATCAGCCCTGGTAAGTCTGATTTCCATTGTCATTATTTGGTTGACTAACATTTTTCTTGTTTTTGCTTTGTGTTTGAATTTTGTTTCCTTTTTAGAATGTAATGGCATATGTTTCGCCAATTAAGCTTTAATAGTAGTAGATTCTGAATTGTAATCTGTTTCAAGTCCCCTTGAAGGGCAAAACTGCACCGGCTATATATAAGGCCCTTAAGCAGTTGTGTATTTTTACGCTAAATCAATAAAATATCGCACTTTCTTCAAGACAACTTGTTCTTGCATTCTAAAGAAATCCGGTGATTTCTTTGGCTCTGTCTTTATCAAGGTTTTTCCATCGGCCTTGTGGTGACATTCGCTTCCACCCTTCTTCCGCTCAGATCATCCGACTGTCCAAAGAGAAAGAGCCGCACGGCCAGCTCCTTAGATCCATCCGATCGCTTCGTTTCCATTCCATCTTTACCGGGCTAAAGCAGGTGCCGCACGGCCGGCTTAAGTCCACCATCCATTCCACCGTGTAACCTCGGTTTCTGAGGCTACATCATAAGATATGAAGAGTAAGTATACAGATGGTGATGTTAGGAAATATATTTTGTTTTTCTTTAACATAAGGGCTAGCCGGCTAGGAAATATATTTCAATCGATCATATTGTATTATTGTTGTTGAAAAACGAATGGTGCGTACATTGATGCAGATAAGTCTTTTGCTCAATAGCACAGATCAATGCCACTGCTTTGTCACGACGATGGTCCAGACATTAATCTACTATGGAAATATATAGCTTGAATCCGTATAAAGGCTAATTCTCATCACTTGAGAAAGAATACAAAACATAATATTCTAGAAAGGTCTCTTATGGGTATGCTTTCTGCAAGTGGTATCACGTTACGCGTTTATCGTTTTGACTGGTGATAAAAAATCGTGTGAGTTGGGTCATATCCGATCATAATTCTTTGATGCTGAGCTGGATGAAACTCGTGGCCACCTTTTTGCATGTTTATTTTCCTATATGATATGCTCATAAATTTGTAGCTTCCTCTTGCATACAACCATGACACCAGATTGAATATATAGCGTCTGTAATCCCACCACTATATCCTTCCCAATCAATGAATACATCTTCATCAAATTAATTTTTAATTGACAATCTACCACATTTGAATATTACAAAATAAGAAAAACTAGCATAAAAATTACCACGACTATCATTGACATAATTATCAGCAATTATATTACTAATCTTTGATATTCGTAATTCAGTAAACACACCATTTTTAATAGTTGCGCACAATGTGAAAGAAACAAAGGATATCAGTTTTCATTTTCTATCGCTTTTTTTTAGTTTTAAAAGTTTTTAAAATTTAGACGTTGTTCAATTATTATAAACATGTTTCAATTGTTGATTAATAAATTTCATATATTTAAAAAAAGTTATATTAGATTGTAAAATTACACCTAAATGTTACTGAACACAAAATTAACAGATAAAATAGTGCTTTTAACAGAAAATACGAAGCTAAAAGACTCTTTTTTTCTTAGTTACTTTTTATCACTCAATTCAATAAACAAACACCATTAAGCATATCAACCTCAATTTCAAGCTTTAGCCATTTGTTATTGATAAAGTAAAGCTGCTTCGGTTTTGGTCTACATGTACGTTCAAACACAAACTTTTAAATTCTACAACATATTATGGTTTAAATAACTTTGTTTTATGCATGCTAGATTATATTATATCTATTCATTGTAAATGGTTATAAAGATGTCAATCTATTTTTGCTATGATTGAAAAGAAAAGGAAAATATAGAAAGTGTCTCGTAGACTTGTAGTCAAGCGAACTACCATTTATATGTGATTACAAATTATGATCATGATAGACTTCATTATGAGTTTTCGTGCCCACACTATACATATCACTAAAGATCCCATGTGCCCTTGTCTGCATTCACTTAGTCTTTTTCGTTTTATTGGATCTCTTTTCTATCTTGGAAAATAGTAATATTTAGATGGGAGTGTCGCAAATTCACTTTTCATGATCGACACAGTTTTTATGGAAAAGAAAATTAGGCATGTCTGTAAAGGTAATGTTTTCCGATAAATTTAACCACAACTTAAAAATTATCATGGAAACGAAAAAATGGTCACACGTATTTTTTAACAAGTTAGGAATTTGTTGAGCTCAACAATTATAGTAAAAATATATGTATAAATATAATAACTAAAATCAAATTGCCACCAATCATATTTCGCAGAAAATATCATATAATATTATAGACAAACAATATTGGATGTTAACATTTTTTCTGTAAGTACTTATACAATTGGCAAATAGATTTCACATTTTGGATTTTGCAATAGTACCGAGAATATTGCAATACACACATATATATATATATATATATGTGTGTGTGTGTGTATGTATGGTTCTCTATATTATAATTTTTACATTGTTATATTGGGTTACAAGAAAAGAGAGACAGTTAAGTAATGGTTGACCAGGGTCGTGGGCATATTGAGACAGTGTGTATCGTGTGATTTGAGGAATTAATGTAGGAGGACGAAAAATAAGAATCACAGTAGGACGAAAGATGAAATTTGGAAATTCTTTTTTGCAAACAAAAATTCATTTCGGCTTTAACTAATTAATCAATTGGAGTAAAATGGTGGAAAAAAATATATTAATGTAGGTCAACTAAATTAGAGTAAAGACTTTTTTTGTTATCAAATGATTTTTTTTTCGCTGAAAATTTTACTCCCCTAAAAAGAGATAGAAATATTACCATAGTCATAGTGGATTTATATTAAAAAAAATTATTTTTTCTACCATTTTACTCTAATTAATAAAGCAAATTAAGTCCCGGTACCCCCATTTATACTCCTGACCTCCCATTTAAATATTGTCTCACTTCAATTTTATCATCCATATTTATGTATGCGTAATGTCAAAAAAATTTGTGTTTCATTGTATATATTAATACCTAAGCATGTGAATATGTTTTGCGTACGTATTATATATATTGGCACAACAAGACAGCATTCATTTCAATATCACCTAACTGTTGAATACCGTCATGGCCCTTAGATTAATTGTATATTTGTACCCTCCGTTTATCCTTATAAAGATCTGTCGATCCTCTTCTAGAGTTGAATATTAGCATATTACGACTATATTATAGAACAACAAAATACGACTACATATTGTATATGTCTTGTAAATATCAGAGATAAAAAAAACACACACACACACACAATTTCTCATTAATTGTAGGAAAAGGAAATGCGATCGTCCGTGATCGACCAATGGTATTCTCGTTATTTCTATGTAAAGCTAGTGATGTTATTGTCTTTTTCATATAGACTCGCAATTATTACCACTAAAGATAAACAAATCCCGATCTTATCTTAAAACCGCAAGAAATTATTCTCCTTCACTCCTTCCGTTTATTCCATTGGAAAAGTCAACAATTAATTAACAAGAACAAATTAGTCCGAATATTCTGTTTTTCTGTTGCCAACTATTAATCCAAAATATTCAAATTCGAACTCAATTTGCCCCTCAAAAATTCGTTATTCAAGAAGGGGAAAATAAAAAAAAGATAATGCACCGATTCTATAACGTTCAAGACCGTTAAATGTAAGAACGTCTATCACCTATGCTCTATTCCGTCGATGAAAGCAGCAACACACACGCCGATCGTGAATATAACGGCGCCGTCAAATTTCCCGTTACATATTCGCCTCTCACTCACTCTCACACTAAAGGTCCCCACCACACCAATACCATTCTCTTCATCGTTCGTCACACGAGGCTTTTCTCACTCTCATCAGTGAAAATGACAAGAACAGATCGTGGCCGTTAATAATTACAACCAACCGAGCGTCACCACAAAAGTATTATTATAACAGAACAAAAACCAACGGTACAACACCAAAGAGAGCTAAAGAGAGAAAGAGAAAACACGAACAACGAGTGATTCTAGAGAGAGAGAAGTAGAAGAAGGTGACGTCGGAGGTCGATGGCTGCGGGAGAGTTAGGTGTGAAAGGTAGGAGAAAAGAACAAGAACTGGAGGGAGAAAGTGAAACGACTGTGAAGAGAAGGAAGCTGGAGGAGGAAGTAGATGTGTTAGTAGAATCTAGGATTATCTATTCACCGTGTGTACAGGGAACGAACCGTGGTGGAATCTTGGAGAGAAACTCTGCTGGTGCGTCGGAGACTAGCGTTGTTATTGTTCGACGGAGAGATTCTCCTGTGGAAGAACAGTGTCAAAATCAAGACGTGGAGTGTGATGGTTTATTCGATCGCTCGTCGTCCTCGGTTTCTTGCTGTTCTAGTAATAATAATACATCACATGAGAAACCGAAACGGAAGATCGAGTTTGTAGATTTTCAAGTAAGAGCATTATTACTTAATTGTCTCGGTAATTTTTTTTATTTTTTTATTTTTCAGTTTTTGAATTTTTTATTTTATTTTTAGGAAAATAACGGTGGTGAATTTGATCAAATGGAAACGTCATGGATTTATGATAACTTCAAGAAGAGGTTTGTTACATTTTTGATCTGTGGAGTTTCGAATTTGAATATCGTCAGTTACCAAATAAAGAAAAAGATATATAAAATGTGTCTTTGATATATATATATCTCAAATGTGCAGGAGGGATCCGGAACAAGAGGAATCAGTGGGTATGGAGAACCAAGAGGTCGAGTCTCGCCGCCGGTTAAAGATGAAGTTGAAGAATAGTAAGAGCAGTGAGACGGTGAAAGAAGCCGAGCTAGAAGGTTTTTTCCAGGCGGCAGAGAAAGATCTCCGGAATAAGATGTTGGAATGTTCTAGGAAGTAAGTTCTTATATTAGTCAAATCCTCTTGAGCTAATTAAGGAGGCAAAATCAAAAGGATTTAAAAATGGATCTTAGTACTAACATTCTGTGAAATGAATTTTGACAGGTATAATTTCGATTTCGAGAAAGATGAACCACTTGGTGGACGATACGAGTGGGTTAAATTGAATCCTTGAAGAAAACTAAAAAAAACAATTAACAAAGACGATGATCACTCGGTCAAGTATTCATTCTCTTCTATATTTATGAATCATCTATGAAAAATGTAATCTATTAATTTTTCTTACCCAACAAAATGTAAATATCTCTCAAATAATCGATAACCTGTGATAAACGAGAAACTTCGATCTTTTTTTTGTGTGGATGTCTTCGTATTAGATAATTAGATCATCGTTTCTCGACTAATCAACTACTAATATCTAAGAGTAATTAACAAGTTATTGAAGAAAGTGCATAAAATGCGTATTTATTCATTTTTTACCTTCTCAGTTACAGAAATATAGGAGTATGAAGCAGTAATATTTTGTGTCCACTTATATGAGGAAAAAGGAGACATTATTGTCAGTAGTAATAGTATTTTATTTTATTTTTCTTATAACGAAAATAGGGTGTAGAGCAGAAAAAAGGCGAAACTGAACTAGCTGACGTGGGAAAGGAATATTACTGTTTATTCATCAGGCTTTTCTTTTTCAGTGTAAAAGATCATATTTTATTCTCACTTGGATTTACGTGCTACTCTAGTGATTTTTTTTTTTTTGCCTTCGCTGCTCTAGTGATTTAACTACGAGCTTGTGGTTCACATGCTATTCTTATAATAGTAGACAACATTTTCGAGAATCCATTTTTCTCATTTCAAAATTTAGTTCTAAAACATCCTAAACAGCCATTTTTAGTTGAATTATTCTATATATGTGAATTTATGAATCTTACGTGGATTTTATCACAAAGTGATTGGTGAATATTTTCCTGTCGTTTTCTACGAGTAAAGTGAAATGGTCAATCACAAATCTTGTCATACCAAACTCTCCTATTATTATATATAGAACGCTTTAATTTCCTAAACCGAGAATGACTTTCTTAATAACTTTTTCCTCCTTTAATTTTGGTCTCTCCTTTTCTGTTCCTTTTTTTCTTTTCTGTGATTATTATCTCTCTTACTTTAAACATACCAGAACTCAAGATTCAACGAACCAGTGGGAAAAAATCAGAGGTTATGATTAAAATGGTGTAATTGTCGTACTTCTATACCGATCGATTAAAGAAACTGACACAACGCAAAGATGCGAGAATGTACACTAAAACCCAGGAGGCAAAGATTTGCTTATGCCTTTATTAACTATAAAAGAAAAGAAAATAAAAGATTTACCCATCGTAGAGAGAGATGGAATGTTTGGCGACTAATTCGTTTATATAAGCTGGGCTTTACGATCCAAGAGAGAGATTTTTTTACTTTCATTTCTGAACCCATCGTAGATACACATCTAGACGAATCTTTTAATAAATTCTTTTGAGCCGATTCATATGTTTAGACCTCTTCTTCAGACAAATATTATTACAACTAATTGGAATACACAAAACTAATTGGAACTTGCATAAACAGAATTACTAACAATTTATGTATTTCAGTTATAGTTTACTATTCCATTTAGAACAAACCTACTGGTTTAGAGGCAATATTCCAAAAACAGAACAAAAAAAAAAACAGACTTTCCTTCCATGAAGAAAGAACAGAGGTACTTTTCCTTCATATCCAATTCATGATATATAATCTTTATGTATTGTAATGTATTGTCACGTAAAATCTCAAAAAGTAAACAATCATTTGCCAGTGTTTGAGAGCTTTCGTTGGGAGCAACTAGACAAATATGCTGTGAATTATAAGTTTTATATCATTATAAATATTTTAACAGGTTGTGAGTTATAACATTTGTTTTTAATCAATCTTAACTAGAATAATATTTATAGGTTTTGCTTATCTTTAATTTAAAACATATTGAATGTGAATACTTTTATTGTTGATTAAAATTGATTTAATATTGCCTAACTTTAATTCTCCTTAGAATTTGATTTAAAGTTAAATGTGAATACTTTTATATGTTTTTTATGTACTATATATATGTACTATTTGATTGAATTGATGTCTAGAACATATTATTAGGGTTCTATGGATGTTTTCCACATCTATAGAAAAACTTTTAACATTATTTTTATGTACAGATAGTCTTTTAATATTAATATAAACAAAGATTTTTTTTAATTTCTTCAAAGAGAACACTAACCAAAAAAATCTATTAATATATAAATAGATATAGTAGGAGATTACTATCAAAAGTGGTCAAATGAAGGTGTTCAGATAAAAAAAAATCATTGATCTACTTTGGAAAGGATAACCAGAATGAATTTGTTTGAAACATTTGATCACATTTTTTCCTCTTTACGATGTGTTGTTCTTTTCTAACCACATGAGCTAACATAGGACTAAAAATTTTAAAATTACAAATTGTATTATTTCATATTAACATTTTTTTAATCATTGTTACTAATAAAACAGCATTACACTTGTGAAATTTTAATCTTATGTATACATTTTAATAATATTTAGCCTTAATTTTTATATATATTAATAAATTTTCTAAAAAATAACGTGTGATAAAACAGAAACAGAGTCTAAAACCACGAGAATTTACTAATCGAAAAAGTTGGTTACATTTTTGTTCTAAACTAAACACATTTCTCAAGTGTTCAAGCCAATTATAAGAGTCAGAATAATAATAATATTAAAACTGGTTTTCTAGTTCGGTGCGTCCGATAAATTTCTAAGTTATCAACCAACATCATTGAAAACTCCAATGTGTATAGAGGCGAGGGAACATAAACGATTATGCATTAAGAGATGAATACCGCTATTCATATTGAACTGTGTAACTATAGTTTATAAGTGGAGAGCTGAAATGCTCGGTGACAAATGTAAGATAAGAAGTCGTGGTTGAGACAAGTACATGCATACAATACAACTCATAACTAAAAGTGACAAAACTCTTTCTCCTTTTTGGTACACACAAATCGTCACTTGGATTTATAAAAATAGGGATGTTCCCACAAAAGTTTTGTTTCCAGAACAAAACAAAACAAAAACTTACAAGAACAACAAAACATGCGGAGCCGAAAGGAGTGACTGGAACCATAATTGTTCAAAAAACATGTGGGTACAATATAGTTAATCTAGATTATCGTAAATAATCTAAATTAATTTCTACAAACCAAAGTAAGAGCTCTAGAATTCCATATCCATCATCATGTATCTCCAACTTGACACTCCCTCGTCGCAGCATTTCCTAACATCCAAACGAGTACTCATTAGCTCAAGTTAACCCCATGAATAAAAGAAAAAAGGTTGTTGGTGTACCAGAGGTTGTTTTGTGATCTTGATTCGATGGATGAAGTAGTATCTCTTCCTTATCAAATTTATCAGTCTTCTTAGATCTAACATGGGCTCTCTTGAGGCCCAACCGCTCCTTCCACGTACACTTTGTGGAAAAAGACGAAGAAGGTAAAAATAGTGGCCTGAGGGAAAAGATGTTGCCATCGACAGGACCCTCTTCTTTGACAAGAAGCTCTTCTCTTAAGGTCCTATGAACGCGACTGGTGTCCTTGAAAGGTAAGATCTTTCCTTTGAGGAATATCTCATCGGCGGGAATCATGGTGTAATCGGTGACGGAGAACTCGAAATCCGTAGAGGGTTTGGAGAAAGAGGTTCTCGTGTTGACGTTGTTGCTCTTACCATTATTCTTCTCTGATCTGATTTCGACGAATTCGTTAGAGAAAGAGATCCTAGCTGCACCACTTATAGAGTTGTGCACTTCCATGCATGCCATTGTGGCTTGACGTTTAAAGAAAGACTTGTAGAAAGAGAGATAGAGATGAAGATTCAACTGCAGATAAAACGAGAGATCTAATGCCTAAGCCTCTAGGTTGTAAATTTATTATATATAGAGAGTTGCGATTAGATAGCTAATGTCCAACTCATAGATCCATTAATTAAGTTCGATTTTTATTTGTCAATAACATGCATTATGCTTGCAGGCTTGAGTCATTTCTTGAATCTAGATGACAGTAGTAACATAAACTAGTAGACTACATGTCTCTTGTCCATTAAACTCGATCTATATATGAATATTTTTTGGAGAGGTTAGCAAAAAGTGTTGTATATTATCATTCATTGGCAATATGTTGATCTTCGTATCTTGGTGGACTTCAAGATCACATGGGGGCACGTGAGAACTATCCATTGTCCTCTGTTATTTCTTGTTCTCTTAATACCTATGGGAAATCTCAATAATGATTGGCATAAAAATGTTCTAATTAATATCCACGTAACATAGAATTGTAACATGCAGTCAAAGGACCAGGGTTGCAATCACGTGCTTCGAAGTTCCATTGAACCATGTTTCTGCTACGTGTTGTGCTGGGACAAGGCCACATATCACTACTCTCATGATTGGTCAAAATGCAGTTTCATTATCATTTTACAGGAAGAATACAAATGTTCAGAACATCATTAGTTGACCATTTTTTCTAGAGTAGCCAAAAACTGATAGCCATTTTTAAAGTGTTAATTTCTAGCAACACTCTTCTAAACACTTGAAAAGGAAATTCCAACTTTCCAAGTCATGGCTACCAGTTCTTGGCTACTCTAGAGAAAAGGGTCAACTAATGATGTTCGTTTCGTAAGTGAAAGAAATACCGATCGATTACTAAATCTCAGGTATCAATGACAAATTTCAGAAACTAAATTAGGTCCTATTGGCTATTACTAACGATGATAAACAGATTTAAGCGACTAGTTAGTCGTTAATACGTGAAACTTTTCCTTAGAAATCTCTGTAATTTGAGTTAGCAACAAAATTGGTTAACCAATCTGTTTGATGGTCGTTAATGATTGTGTAAAACGAACAACAACACATGTCAAATGTCAATGACTGCTAAAACAAACATGATTTGCCTTTCATTTTTTTTTCCATTTTTACCTTTTTACTTCAATCGGAATCACTTGATATGCTGATAAGTGACTAACATGAAAGCAATTTATAACGGGAAAAAGCAAAAATATGTATTGTTTGTACTTGTTTAATGGGACAGAGATTAGGGCTGGTTAGTTTGGCCCAAGAGAAAAGTTATAACCACAATGGGCTTCGTTAGATATGGGAAGAAGGTTCGACTACGAGTCTACGAGAAAGCTGAGCTGACAACGAGAAAGAAGTTTGAGATATGGTGGGGGACCAAAAAGACCGCTACAGAAATAAATTGAAGATCTCTTGGTAAGCTGACAAAATGTAACCTACGTGAACAATGGATGTGCTTTTAGCTACGTCCAACATTGTTTTCCACTCTACCTACTAATTGAATATATATATAAAAATCATACCTATGCTCATTGAAAAACAAACAACAGAATTAACTATAGTCTTGAAGATTACCAAAAAAAAAACTATAGTCTTGAAATTGAAAGCCACTCAGTCCATTGTTTCGAAAATGATATATATATATAAAGTACAGTTTAATATGTTTTTACCTCTTCTTGCAATATTCATCTCCCTGAAGACAGAAACTCTCTGACACCTGCCAGTGCCACATATAGTTTTTATTCAATATTTTTATAATACTACAACTAAGATTTTATAAAATCAAGCTAGATTTACATTTATAAGAGAGAGAAAATCAGTGAAATGTCAGATACAAGATATTACAAAATGAAGAAAAAAGACCCATCACTCCAAATGCTAAAAAAAATATCTTAAAGGTGAAATCCTCGAGTAATAATTACACAGCCAAATCCTAATAACATCTTTTTGAAAACTTTACTACTCGTAGAAAAACCCAACTTTAACCCTCAAACAAGTTAATTCCAAAAAAAACTAAACTCACAAGACTATTAATCTTTCATCAACGCCAAGCGGAAATAGTGAGGAGAGGCACATTGTTCCAGGCCAAGGAGATGAAGCCTGGCTCCGATTCAACAAGTGAGTACAACGTGCTGTAATGGTAGTTCCATAGAAGCAGGTTCGCTTGACTAACCGCGTAATTGCTCGGTTTAACCGGCTGAAAACCGGCTTTCTCCATCAACATTCTCCATTGCTCTTTCTCCTCCATTCTCCCTGACCGAGTTCCCGGTTTATTTTTATTATTATTATTACCGGTTCGGACCAAATCCGCTATTCTCCGACCGAACAGGACTCTCTCCACTCTCAGCCTTTCTTTCGACTCTCGCTCCAAATTCGACTCGAGTGATTCAAAAACCGCGGAATAGAACCGGAGAGCGTTCTTAACCCGGTTAGCGAATTCACCCCGGTTTAAGCTCACTTCGTATTCACCAAGAGTCACAATTCTCGGGTTCAGCGATCTAGCGAGCCTGAGAGCAGTATCAACACTCGTCGCCGTCTCGTCGAGAAGCTTGTAAAGCTCGAGCATGAAATTCACAGCGAGAACCTCATCCGATTCGACCCGGAAACTAGACCGGTTCAGTAAGTGTACCGGAGTGAGAACCGGATAAAACTCGAAATTCAAATCCAAAAGAGACGCGAAATCTCGTAGACGGTTTCCTGTAGCGATCAAAGACGGACCCGGTGATTCGCCTAAAGACGGAGCGGGTATACCCGAAATCCGAATTCGGGCGGGTTTTCCAGAAGCTCGGGTGGCTAAAGCTTGCAACAGAGAAGCCCATTGGATACCTTGAAAAATCCCGAAATCGACGATGTGGATGTTGCGTGATTCGTACGTAGCTTCTAGAATCGCTTGGTTCGCTGTCAAGTGAGCGAACTTGGTGTAAGGACATGCGTCGTTTAAGGTTTTGTAAGAGAGGATGAAGTCTTCAAGCGACGATGTCGGAGAGAGTTTATTGGAGAGAGCTTCCGCAAAGTAAAACCCAACTCGCTCCGTCGGGTTACCCGACTCCGATACGGATTCTCGGATCCTAACTAGCGTTTCTGCCGCTACGTCCGGTTTGATACCTGATATTCCCGCGCAGTCGTGGATAGCTTTTAGAACCGGCCGGTCTAAATCAAAATCCGGTTCCTTCAGAATCGGCCGGTCTAGATTACAAGGTGGAGAGCGTGGAATTGCTGAGTCATCTTGATCTGATAAAATGACTCGGTTAAGATCCGACGGCTGAGAAGAAGGAGCACTGAGTCGACTCGGGAATTCCACGAATGGATCATGACCGTGGATTGAACTGGTTTGCAACACATCTCCACCGTTGATTAGACTCTCCATCCACTCGTCTGAGTCGAACTCTCCATCAGAAGAAAACATAAACTCTTTGGAACCGGCGGCGTTTTGATGCTCCAGGAAGGGGAAATGAAAACCCGGGTCTCCTGGTAGCTGAAACGGGTCTGAGAAACCCGAACCGGTTAAAGCGTAACCTAAGGTTTGACTCGGCCAAGGGTTGTGTTGTTGTTGTTGTTGTTGTTGTTGCTGCTTCTGTATGATGAGCTGTTGGGCTATGGCCATCAAGTTGCCATTGTCAGTGCACATATAAGCCATACTCCGGCTAAAAGCTCACCGGAACAAGGCGTTTTACAGCGTCTTTGTGTCTGAGAGTTTGAGAGAGGAGAAGGAGAGTTTAGTAAGGAGAGAGAGAGAGAGAGAGAGAGAGAGAGATGAACAAAGTCTTGATCATTTGGTTTCATTTTATTTCGTTTTCAGCTTGTTTTGTTAGTATTTTAAATATATTTTATTTAATTGCCACTTTAATTTTCAACTATTTGTTAACTGCTTAATAT
Source organism: Sisymbrium irio (assembly GCA_000411075.1). Lineage (NCBI taxonomy): Eukaryota > Viridiplantae > Streptophyta > Magnoliopsida > Brassicales > Brassicaceae > Sisymbrium > Sisymbrium irio. Next base: position 12,729 of record KE155148.1, read on the forward strand.
GCGAAATTAAAGTAATATTATAATATGACTCCAAAGTCGTTTATTTGTTTTGATATTTTATTTACCAAGAAACACATTTGTTTAATACAAAATGAGTATCTCATTATTGAACGAGTAAAGCCATTTCTCCCCCTTTAAAATGAGTTGGCGTCCGAAAACACGAGAGAGGGTAAAATCACTTCTCTCTTTTCTGTTTGGGGTAAACTCATTGATCGGGGGTTACATATTAAAGACTGTGACATCATCTGCACCGTTTGATTTTAAGTTTGAAGAATCAGATTAATGGCTTTGCTGAGTGAACGTGACACGTACACAACTGTCTTCTGGTACTTGTCACCTGCATGACTTTTTCTGTCTTTTTATTTGATATTGTAAAGGTAAACACTGACAAAAAGAAGTAAAAGAACTGATACGAAAGAAAGTAAAAGTAAATGTTAAATTTAATTTTGTTTAGAATACTTTGAGCTTTTAAGCCGCAAAGGTCTAGTTTATTATACAAAGCTGTTTCTTAACAATCAAGAACTGAATTGGGATTGATTATCTAATCCGGTTAACATTAACTTGGTTTAGATCCACTTACTTTGGGAAAAGTAAATCCATTGACAGTTAAGCTAACATCTTGAATAAAAACTCTTCCAAAAACTTAAGAAAAGGTGAACGGATTCAACATGACTCAAAAGGAACCAAACTACAAGTAGACTTGTTTCATTTTTTATACGAGGACGGTTTTGTGAGCCCACACATATACAGGGCCCTATATGGAGCAAAAAAGCGATAAGTGGAGGGGTCCACAAGTATTTGTTGGACTGATGGTTGACGAAGAAAATGCAGCAGCCGGATAAGCTAACGTTGCCCAAAATACTAAGCAATACCAAAAGAAAAACAAAGCAACAAGAGAGGCTAATCTAGTAAATAATATCAATTTTAGACTTAATTTAGTTTTTCTCCCGAGCAACAAAGTGACAATAAAAGGGTTAAAAAGAGGCTGATAGATTTTACATTGTCTTTTCAATTGTAGATTCCAGTTTTTCATAAACCAAATTCTATCATTCATAACAATAGCATATCAGAGTTGTATATTATATTTTCATAAACATAAATTTATAATCTACAATAATTTCTATATTCGAGGGTTGAATCCCCGAGGCCTAAATCTTTAGGTGATAAATCATTTAGGGTAAGATTATTGGTAGATTTTAACTATAGTCTCTAAATTTTAAAAAATACTCTTTCCGTTTCTTAATATTTATTGTTTTGGAAATTAAAATTTGTTTCAATTTATTTGTTTTTTTAAGACTTTTAATGTAAATATAATTAAAAATTTTAATTAGAAAAATTGTTATTAGTTCTAATTTGAAAAAATAATAAAAAATTATTTAAATGATTATAATTACTTTTAATCATTATATATTTTTAATAAAATAACATTTTTCTTAATTTGTATGATTTGAGTTAAAACAATAAATAAAATGATACAGAGAGAATATAATAATTTATGATATATTATTTGTTTATTGTGATAGATTTTTTTTATTCTTGGAATTATAACCCAAAATCTTTAAATTTAGAGATTTTGGGTTATAATTCCAAGAATAAAGAAACTATCTCATATTAAATAAATAATAAATAATAGTTTATGTTATTTTTATTTTTTTAGAAATTATGGAAGAGAACCTCCAATAATAATCTTGCTCTTAGCCATTTGTTGGAGAAAAAAAAACGTGTTCATGTTTATAGACCTGACTTTGTAATATTTGTTTTGAAAGTGTATAGGAAGAAGAAAACAATATAGTGAATATAAAAAGCACATGGGAACGACATTGGACTCTTGAGACATCATTCTTTTTCATTTAATCGTTGTATCCGCGTCAAAAGGCCAGTCCCCTACTTTCTACATACTTTATTTATAACTTAAAACTAAAATATCTAAATTACATTACTAAACATGGTGTTTGGCCTCTGGTCCTAATCTACTTTTTTATTTTCACTTTTGACATTTTTACTACTTAGTGACATGGACTGTTCTAATTCCGTAATGATTTCAAGTAGTGACCACGTTCGCATACATAGAAGGAGAATGAAGAAGATGAGAATTTTGAAAAGGACTTGTCTTTAGAAATGGCAATTCCACTTTCTGGTGTTTCTCCATTGCAACTATCTGCAAGTGGACTTGGTGAAAGGAGAGAGAGAGGGAGAGATTGGTGTGTGAAAGGGACAGTAGTAAGAGTGAAAGGGTTTGATTTGTCTTTTCTTCCCCTCCAAGTCATCGGTGGGGTTTCGTATGTGTGCCAAAGAGTTGCATTTAGTCATCACCAAGAAAGTGTCACTCTGTTTTGGCTCTTACTTATCTCTCTGTGTTTACCCATTTTTGTTACATCGTTTGCCTTTTTTACACCTTTATTTCATTTTAGCCCTTACTGACCAAAATTTACCCTTTTTGTTTCACCCTTTTCACTTTTCGCTAATTTTCAATTCAAATTCGACCATACAAAATATATTTATGTGTCCTATTCTGAAAGTAAATAATAGAAACCTATTCGAACAAAAACATAATATAAATTTGCAATAATTTATTTTTTATAAAGTCCCTCCCCAAAAACTTAACTTTCGTACCATTTTATTGACCAGCTTGTCGTCCAAATTGCAATGAATTAAACAAATATGTCAATGCTTTTCCACGTTACCAGAAAGAAAATTGCTTGCCTCTCAAGCCAATAAGGACATCTATAAAGAAGGCTTTAAGGTGGGGGTGTAGGGTCTTGATTCCATCATCCAGAGCGTGGTCATGTGAACAGTTCTATAATACTCCAACGTACTAAGCAATGGCTCGAGCGATTTTATCAAGTATGTAGTTGCGACTCTACTAATATGTATTCATTCTCTTATGGACAGTGTTACAGAGAGTTCAAGCAAGGAAAGTATGGGGAAACTGGAAAGGTCTTGGAAGGGACAAATCAGTGGTAAGAGTTTGGTATATATATTTGCAATTTGTGTTGGGGAAAAATAACGAATGGGCCAAATGAAACCAGCTTTAATTGAATTATATCTTTGGAATGTGATTTTTTAATCTTTGATACATATGAAATTGTGGGTTAGTCAAATTACTGAATAGCCAAAACATTTTAATTGAATAGAGTTAGTCAAATGATAGAATAGGAAATATTTGGCTGAATAGAGTTAGTCAACAAAATAGTGGAAACATTATAAGTTATAACTGAATAGTGTTTCACTTAAATGATTATAATTAAAAATGGTTTTCATAGATTAATATTGATGTTCTTCTAAGTTGTATATATACTTGTATTTTTCAAAAGGCTCGTCATATATAACGAAATCACTTTCTAAAAATTTGAACATCTAATCGATATTATAAAATATAAATATATAGAATCACGAAGTAACGAAATCACGATTCTTATTATAACGCCAAAAATATGAACATTATAAAGTGACCATAATATTTAACAAAGTCACGATTTCTCTTTGTTGTTTCTCTTTTTTCGTGGCATTTTATTTGAAGGCCAGAGAATCCTCAAGAATACAAAGAGTTGATGGATGAGTATATAAAGCTATGCACAGGTGTGTTTGATCTGTTTCAACCCATTTCTACTTCTTTTGTGTGTGTTTATTTCCAACTTAGAGATTATTCGTTTTGTAATTTCATTTTCTGGTTTGAAGATCTTTCGAGAAACATCTTGAGGGGAATCTCCTTAGCTCTCGGTGGATCACCTTATGAGTTTGAAGGAGAAATGGTTGGAGACCCTTTTTGGGTAATGCGTATTATTGGTTATCCAGGGGTAAACCAAAAAAATGATATTGGGTGGTAATAAACATTTTTCGTTATTGTTTTGTTACGGATACAATTCTTTTTATTTAACTTCATTAGTGGTAAACAGATGATAATTCGTTTCCTCTTTTCTTGTTTACAAAATTCCAGCGGAGCTCATACTGACTATGGTAAGTACGCTCCAACTCGAATCAAGATGATGAATATCTTCATAAATACCATAACTTTTGTTGTTTGGTTTTATGAAAACCTATAATTTGTAGGCTTGTTGACGCTTATAAATCAAGATGATGACAAAACTGCTCTTCAGGTGTAAATTATTACCAAAATCTGCTGTTATTCAAAATTAATGGTTAATAGTTTTTCATTTATTTTTGTATTTTCGATAAAGGTGAAAAACTTGGCCGGTGATTGGATACTAGCTACTCCAATCTCTGGATCATTTATCTGTAACATTGGTGACATGTTAAAGGTTTTGTTTGTTCGCTCTCTTTTTTTAACCTCGCATTCTTTCGTTTTAAATTTTTTTAACATAAATATAAATATGGAATATGCAGATACTTTCAAATGGAGTATACGAATCCACACTTCATAGAGTGATCAATAACTCTCCTCTATACCGTGTATGCGTCGCATTCTTCTACGAGGTATAATAAACTAACTTCTATATTTTTTTGTGTATTGTCAATCTGGATTTTGAATCATGTATCTTGTTTGAACAGACTAACTTTGACGCGATGGTTGAGCCATTAGATATCTTCAAAGAGAAGTACCCCGGAGAAACAAGATCTCAAGTTTCAAAAAGAGTTGTCTATGGAGAACATCTAGTTAACAAAGTCCAGACCACCTTCGCAAATTTAGTTGAGCATGTCTAATTTAAGAGTAATTGGCTGAGTTTTTTTATGGCAATTGTTTTATTTGGATTTCGAGTTCTAATAAAAACTACTTAGATAATTTGATTTGAATCTATCTA
>KE155148.1:20831-34390 GCA_000411075.1 Sisymbrium irio
ATCATTCTGAAGTATAGTCATTCATTTTAATACATATTGAACTTATAACATACATTATTTTTACATGAATATTCAATATATCTTATTAAAATCTATTTTACTGTGATAAATAATTTTATTTTTATAATTTTAAAATTTTATATAGAATTTTTATTAATAAATTCATTTTTAAAATAACATCGTTTTTCTTTAAAAAGTAAAAAAAAGGTTTAGGTATAGATTTCTATAAATTAATATTTATTAATTTAACGATAAATTAATAACTCTATAAATTAATAATTTTTTAAAATCCTAACATTATTAATTTATAAAGATTTTACTGTAAGGTTTGTCGGATTCCTTTTGTTTTTGAGAGTTATAAACTATATGATACTTTAAATTTTTAATTATCGTATTGCATTTCTTTTTTTGAACGATGACATGATTAAGGAATATCATTTTGTTTTTTCTTTGCCTTTTAGCATTTTGTCAACAACATCCACTATGTGCGCTTGAATAATTTGGATAATGACACAATAACTACATTTAACATAAACATATTTCTTCCGTTTCATTTTAAATATTTTTTAAATTTATATATATAAATTAATAAAACATATAATTTTGTATATTTTGAAAATAAAAACACACAATTATTTATACCCCTAACCATATTTCAACTAATAGAAAAATAAATAGAAAATTTTTATTAATAAATTTGCATTAAATTCTAAAATTACATTTATTTTTTACTCTATAACGACATTTAAATTGAAACGGATGGAGTATTAAACTACATATTTTGATTGATCTTTCTTTGAACGTTATTTTTTTTTCAATTAAACTTTTATAGAAAGAAAATGTATCTTCTAAATTTCTAATATAGTTATTATGATCTCCTTCTTTATTGAAAAAAATGGAAGAGATATTAGACAGTAAAGAGACATCAGAGAATCTTATAAAAGTTACGAGAAAGAGACGTCTGCAGGTTTGTGTGTGTCAAGCTTGTCGTTAGTTTGGAAGTTTTGAAAAGTTGTGGCTGTGAGAAGCACAAAAACAAAAACTTCTTCTAGAAAAATATAACTATAACTAAACCCGCGTTAACAATAGTTTAGATAGACATGTTAGAATTTATTAAAATAAACCTAATCAACGTTATTCTGTAGTCAAAGATTATTGGTTTAAATCCTCGAAAGTTTGTCAAACACAACGGAGTAACGGACTATAGCGGTTCGTATATAGGAAGACAACATCAATCCTCGTGGACTCGACCAATCTCTAGTTTTTATTAAGTGCAGCTTCGACCCGGCTTATAAAGCAATTTCTAAACGGATCACGGGAGGATGGATTTTGTGTGACAACCTGGGTGATACACAGTTATAAGCATCAGCATTTTCTCATTCAGAAGCAGTGGGTAAAGAGCATCTGATGGCAATACAACACACTAGATTTATAGGCTTTCAGTCAGTCATTTTTGAAGGTGATTGTTTCAATCTGATCACTATGTTGAATGGGGAGAACATTGATGTCACAATCTTCTTTTATAAACATTTTATTTTATTAAAATTAGTTGGAACCGATTACATCATAAAAAAGATTCAATAAATGAATACTACATCATAAATAGTGAAAAACATCATTTGATGACACATTAACAAAATCACAGCAGACTTAATTCGACGCAAAATAAAAAATTTAGACAATCATGTATCCACAGTAGAAAGTAGACTTCTAATACCTTTTACAAAAATATGATAATAATTTTTAAATAATTTAGTTAGATATTCTTATATGAATTCACTAGATCTAGAAATCTAGACTTCAAAACAAAAAAAAAGATCCTAACAAAACTTGATAATGAGATAAGAAATTAAAAAAATTTAAAAGTTAAAATCATTCACGATTAATGCTGAGAATTATTCATGCAGAACTACATCATATATGCTGATACAAAAAACCAAATTCTGATTTTTTTGTGCCACCACCATGCTTCCTATTGAGAGGGATCTATAAACCAACGTATGATAAAAAAAACTATTAAGTCATGACATATGTAGTCAGAAATCTTCGAACAACATCACTCCAAATCTACCAAAATTAGACAAATCGAAGAAAGTTCATGATGTCAAATTATAAATTTGAAATTTTTCTGTTAGATAGAAATTTTTGAATGAAAAAGAAAACTAAAGAAGAATAAAAGAAAATGCACAACACTGAAACTTGTAAACCATTTGACATAAATTAGAGGAGAAATGAAAAAAAATATAAAACAGCATCAGCGTAAAGTTTTAAAGGATAGAGTTTAAAGGAAAATGAAATCACCATCTATTACACACTGTTGTAAATACTTTATTAACAGCAACTAATTGATTAATAACAAAATTAATACTTTTCTAAAAACTGAACAACTAATGCGTACATATGTCTCAAATAGGCAATAGCAGAGCGTCAGAGACTGTGTATGATGAGTAGAAAACGGCCAGGCCCATGGGCTATCACTCAGGTTTAGTCGTAACATGATGTGGCTATATAAAAGTCCATTTTAGGTTTAGTTAGGAGTCACTGAGTCTGAAATGTGGTCGGTAACATGGTAATAGTACCAATAATCAATAACATCCAACGGTTCCAACCTATACACTAGGAATGTCTAATATCTCCCACTAGTACACAAAATATATTGTCCCGTTGTCGAAAGTTTCATAACAAAACCCGAACTAAAATACGAATTCTAATAATATTATTTATCCAACTTTTTTTTCCATCGAGCCAAAAAATGATTAAAAATTATATTTCAAAAAAAAGAAGAAGAATAAAATGAAATACTTTTTTATCCTTTTTTTTTTACAGAATACGAGAAACCCTAATAGGCAAACCGTTAGGAAAATCAACGAAAGGAAAAGCAAATGGATGATCATCTTCTGCTAATTCCCAATTAAAATTAAGAACGAGATGATGAATAAACACTGCCATTTCTAGCTTCGCTAACTCCGAACCAGCACATAGCCTTGGCCCTCCTCCAAACGGCATGAAGTTGTTCCCCCATGTCGAATAACTACCACATCCTGACGAAGACGACCCGCACGCTCCATTGTTTTGCTTCTCGTAAAAAACGACAAACAGTTTAGAGAGCAAGTAGCGAAAAAAGTGAAGAAGAACACGTGCATGTTGGCACCACCCCACGTGGGTCATTAATCATCTTACCTTCCCCACTCACTCTTAACATCATGACTCCCATTATTATTATTATTGTATTATAGTATTATTCCACAAATTTATTAGTTTTTTCTAATTCGCCGATTTGATAAATTAATTAGTAGAAGAAGTGGGACCGGTCAACGTGGCAGAATCTAACACACGTACAAGTCATCGGGCGTGTGAGATCCGTCAATGCCGTGGTACCATCGTCCGTCAAATCTAATCTACCAAACCCTGAGTCTAAATCAACGGTCAGATTTAAATCTCAATCGTGGGCCCTAGAGTTTGATGAGATTAACAGGAATTTAGGCAGTTCCCACGTCATTAAAGACATACCATCCTACTAATTAATAGCCTTCACGTACACTACCACGTCTCTTCCCTCTTTCTCTCTCTTCTTTTTTTTTCTACTTTAATTCTCACATGATTTTTTGATTAATATGCTTCATGTGATAAATGATCGATGACGTGTTAAGATCTAACTTTTAAAGATAATACAAAAAAAAAGTTTTTGCCAGAGTGATGGTTCTTATATAGTATCTATAGATAGGTTAAGTCAGTCAAATGCATATGCACGTATGACGTATCAAGTCATGCATAGATGAAACTATATATTATACACTTAATTATTAGTTAATCGAATATTTACCTGTTGCCATCTCCATGGATTAAAGAGATTAGGTTCGTCGTAACGGGAATTATCCAAATGTACGGCTGAGATCACTGGTAACACTTTCCACCCACTCGGGATATCGTATCCTTTTTTCCAACATTAAAATAGAACACTATTTAATATTTTTTCAACCAATAAGATTTATATATTTCGGATTTCAGTATTTCCTTTTTGTACGTAAAGTTTACCTTTGTACCGAACGTCTTTGAGTGCTTTACGATGCAAAAACCTTACTACATTTCCCAGTCGAAGAGTCTCATTTATAACCTACAAAACAAATATTTTAACAAGTCAGTAACTTAGTTTCCATAATAAACAAAGAAAAAAAATACATAATCATAAAATTAACATACACACTGAGTAAAGTCCATTTTCTTGTAATCATCCCAATTCAATTCTGACTCTCCTAGTTGCTTCTTCGTCCTCGCGATCTCAAGATGCTCTTCCTTCAAAAAGTGCAAATCAATAAACATAAATAAGTAATGACAGAAAAAATACATAACAATTAAATAAACATATATAATACGTCATAATTGGTAGAAGTAATCAACTCGTACTGTTAATATTATCTTACCCTAAGCTCTTCAACGGCTTTAGGACAAGCTTGCAAGAAGTAGATAGCGAGAGCAATGGCGACAGAGGAAGTCTCATGTCCAGCAAATAACAAACTGAGAATAAGATCGAGAATTTGCTCCGTTGATAAATTCGAATGTTTTAAAACCCATCCCAAAAGATCATCATCTGTTCTATGTTTTCTCTCATAACGATCACTTTTATTAATCTCTGCTTCATCTTCTCCTTCGTCTTCTTCCATAATCTCTGATTTTCTCTCTTCCATTTTCCTCTCAATAAACTTCAATATCGTCGCTCGTGACTGCACAATTATTTTTACTTTAAAACATAAATAAAATTATTAAAAAGGTAAAAAAAAAAACATTACCTACAATGAGAGGTTGTGCCTTTACAGCAAAAAAATGGTCATGTCTTTTTAAATTTTATAGGTTTATTTAATGTTACCTGAAGAGCTTTACGATAAGCAGTTCCTGGGAGGTTGAGAGGAGCAGAGACAACACCTTTCATGAAAGTCACATACTCTTTCTTTAACTGTTCTGTCTCTTCTTCTCCAGGATCCATACTCATTATATGCTTCGCCATTAGATTAAACGTAAACTGCTCAGTACCACGAACAAAAGAGTTAGATTCAAATTTTTAACATAAACAAAAAAAAACCAATTCAAGCAGAAGAAGAAGAAACCTTCTTGGCCTCGTCTTGAGCAGAGAAAACAGAGTGTTGTTGCCAAGAATCAAGAACGAACAAAGTGTGCCTCTCAACGTCCTTAAGAAGAATCGTTCTGAGACGAGCATGACTAAGAAAGTTCAGCGAGATACTTCTCATGTCTCTATGCATGTCTCCAACAAGAACAAGCATCGACCATTTTCCAAGAATCCCACCGATACTTCGAGGGTAACTACATTCGAAGAGTCTTCCCTCGTTCTGTAGTATGAATCTGTTGAGTCCTGCATCAGCTGATACAATCGTTGGTTCTCCAAACAAACTCGATCTGTATATCTTTCCATACCTATAATCAAACCCTTTAATATTAGTTAAATTTTCAGACAACGAAAGCTTATGATGTCTTTGGAGATTCATTTGTTTACTTGGTGATATGTTGTTGCATGAAGTCACCGAGAGTTGTGGCTGAGTAAGGTTTGAGATAACCGATGGTTTCGCCAAGAAATGGCCAACCGGATTTTCCCGGAGGGAGGTTGAATCTGTGTCGACTTCTTCTCTTCAAGAGGATCAAGAAGAGGAGAAGAGATAGAAGCGATGGGAGAAGAAGAAGAGGCAAGAGAGTCTGCTCTGTTTCGAACATGGAGTTTCTCTCTCTTCTCTTCTCTCTCTCTCTCTGTTTGTTTTTGCCTTCTTTTTTCTTTTCTGAGAGAGATTGGGAATCGGACCTCTACTGAAAAAGGGACCTTCTGTTTGTAAGAGGGGGTTTTAAAGAAGTCAGAACAAAATAATTTAATTATAATTGTTATCATCGTCATTAAATTAAATAAATCTTCTGATTAAGCTAACCTAACCAATGACCTTCCTGGCTTTTGTTTTCCGTATTCATTACTTTTGTTGCCTCTTTATGCTTTAAATCCTTTTATTTATTATATTCAAAAAAAAGGTAGCAGAAAGCTGCGATGCGAAATTAGTTAAATAGTTTAACAGCTATTTTATATAACTAAGGTATTTGTATTTGATTATAGTCATCTTATGTATAATGATCTCGCATACACTAGAGTACGAATCATGATTTCACTGCGGTAGATGAGAGAGAGAGAGAGATCTATTTGTCTAAATCCAAAGAACTGAAGGTAACCGTACAATCCGCAATTAAAAATTCGTTGATGGTTTCATCATAAAGTACTCTTTATGAATTATCTGATCAAGTGTGAGATTTTTTATTAATAACTAACCATTCGTGCTAATATAAATACAGTCTTGATAAATGCTCCAGCAGAATCCCAGGAAGTCCGGTACGGTCTCTATCGGTTTAATAGAGAATTCCAAAATTACCCTCACAATTTTGGAAAGGAAGGACATCACGAGCAGGGGTAGAACAGTGAAAATGTCAGAAGGACCCTTACACGAGCGTGCGGTCAAAGACAGAGTTATTAGATTATTACCGAACTGGACAGTCAAACCCGTAGACTTTTGGCATCGTCTTTTTTGCCCCTCAATAGTCGCAAACACTCGTTTACTTCGTTTTTCTTCGGAAAAAACAAACAAATTAGTTTAAATTTGTTGTTGGATATGGTTTGTGTTGTTGTTCCACTTCCAATTCTGAATCGCACATTAATATTCAAGATAACTATAAACTATTGTTTCCTCCGCAAAACAGTTTACGTGTGATTATATATATATTGTTCATAATCTTTTTAGAACCAATATCGAGTATAATAATGCAACAACAAGTTCAACAAAAAAAAGTATAATAATGGATTTTAGGTTGAGTAATTGAGTTCTATATCACTCGAAAAATTAATTTTTTGACATTTTGAATTTTTAAATTAGATTTATAGAAAAGTGAGAAAAAACTTATGGTAAAGTAATCGAAACAATTACAAAATTATCATTACCAAAAATTATTGATCTGATTATTAATTAGTCGAATTCGTTGTATGTTAACTCCAATATCGAATAATATTAATGTATTATTTATATATAACATTTAAAAAAGTATTATTAACATATTATAACTATTATATTGATACATTAATATTGTTAGTACATACAAATTGGTAAATCTGCTATTAATATATGAATATTGTTAGTACATAAGTTTTATGTATAATTTACTAACTTTAATATCAGATAATATTTACATATTTTTGTTATAATTATCATGTTAATATGTTAATATTGTTAGCATATGAATATTATTAACATTTAAAATGTATATATTACATGTTAACTCTAATATCATATAATGTTTATCAATTGTTAACATATAAGTTTTACTATTTAGTTTTAATATCCGATAACATTTACCAACTGTTAAATGCTAATTTTAATTTCAGCTAACCCTTCTAATTTAAAGAATTACCAAAAATGTCATTTACCAAAAAAAAATTATAAATCTGAGAAAATTATCGTATAAACCAATTATCATATCATAAAACAGTGTGATATTGTAATTATGTGATTATAATTATCTAATTTTCTTCTTTCTTCTTGGTCGTAAGTGTTCGGTATTACAAACATGTAATTATTTAGAAGAAACAAAAGTAAAACAGAATTTTATAAGTGAACATAATTATTAAACAGTAAAGCATGTGAGAGAATTAATTATCATATTATCGAGTGTTATAGTTTTTATTTTAGGTTTACAGAATCCAAAAGTTCAAAATTTAGTTCACATAATTTTAGATTTTTATTCTTTAATTGTGTGATCATATACACTGTTCATTACCGTATAATTTAAAAACTAAATAGTCAAAAATAGTTATAATTAATGAGTGCCAAACTCATACTGATAATTTATAATAGATAAAATTTGTGAAAAAATAGTATGGCCTTGTTGGGGAGAAATTGCTGCGGCAGCGTCGGACAATCAAAATTTAAAACACAAATAAAAATAAACAGCTGGTGAAATAGAAAAAGAGTTGTGGAAGATGAGAACTATTGTTGTAGCTTCTGAAGAGGATGTCGCAGTTTTTTCTGGCGATATAAAATTTGTCTTCTCAAAAACTAAACTTTCACAGCGATTAAAATAGAAAGGATTAATTTCATTATCTCTTGTATTATTTGATTGTCGGACGTTTCTGTAGTGATTTATCCTCAAACAAGGCCTATACACATGCTAAGTATCAAGGCAACTAGTAATTGGCAGCTTTTGAACGATGTAATTTGGCATTAAATAAACATTTCCCTAACGTACCACCTAATTTTTGGAATCAAGGAAATCTGATCAGTTGCATATTTTATTTTTCATAGCTACATAACTTATTTAAAACAGTATACTGTTTGTCAAAAAAAAAAAAAACAGTATACAGTCTTCTGAAAAATCAAGTATTTCTTTTAATAGTAACTGTATTATTCATTCATGTATTTTAGCTGATTTAAAAAATCATATAAGATTTATAAATTAATTAAAATATACTAATTTTCAAATATAATATGTGAATTTCAATTAGTATTTATAAATTTAAAAAATTTCTCTCGAAAATTAGTTTTATATTTTTCAATAAAAATTCATTTTAATTTATTTTAAAATACTTTTTTAGTAAATTCATATAATTAACAACACATGATTTTGATTTTATTTATAAACAATAGAATCAATAAAATATAATTTTATCATGTCATAGAACTAATAACATATAAATGTAAAATACATTTATTATAATCAATAATACTGAATTTATTCATATTTTCAAATTGATTAAAATATATAAATCGATAATTCCACTAAAAACCTATTTCAAACTTACTTCCATATTTTATGTAATCAGTTTACCAAGTATTTAATACACATATACTGATATATATATATGATATTTATAACTTCAAACTTATGTCAATATTTCATGTAATCACTTTACCCAAGTATATTTGAATAATATGAATAAATAAGCATTTAATTAGTATTAGAGTAAAAATTAAAATTACTGGCTATCATTTATTCTAATCTAAACTAAACACTAGACAGAAATTTGTTTTCAATTTACCATTATATTCTGAATTTCTAATCAATCATAGAATTTTGAAAAAATTACGCATTTAATTTATTATGTAATTATGGACCAATTCAAACTTCAATTTATTAGTTTTACTATTTTCTTTACTGCAACATAATATATAATTGCGTACAATTTTATCAATATATAGCTATAAATCTAAGCAAAAAAATTAAAGTAGATGCAGTTAACTAAAATGGTAACCTAATCATACCTTAAAAATGATGTCAGACAAATTATTGTAATCCAATATAGAAAATCCGACTAACCAAATTAAATCAAATTTTTGAATTCCAAGATCACATATCTAATCAAAATTATGATATGAAAAAATGAATTTCTTATTTATATTTTATTTATATTCATTCAAAAGTTACTTAAAACTTATAAACAATTAAAAAAAAAGTCAAGTCAGTCACCTAATATAATTTACAGTGGAAGTATAGTGCTATACATACAATTGAAACGAAAATGCAGAATATGTATATGCCATATATATATGTCTTAAAATTCAAAATTGAATATATGTACTAAGTAAATAAAATAATAATTTTATGCCGACAAAAATAAATATTTTATGATACTCAGCGGTTTCTTTATGTTAGCATTTAGTTACAAAATAAATAAAAAACACATTGAATACATAAATTTATTATCTGCAGAAAGAATTGACTATCACGGTTGAAGAGGCCGTCATTATGGCAACAAGAATATATGGTACTTAAAATACAAGAAAAAGTTTTTTGGGGGATACAAATATTCGAATAGAAGAATGATCAAGTTTGGTCATATATATATATATGAACAAAGTTTTTTCATTGATAGGCTGTAAATGTATATGAGTCGGAAAATCAAAATTTTATACATCCAACAATTTATTTTGAATGATCACATCTCTAACAAAAAATGGTTAAAAGTGTTACAAGCTCCCTTCTACTAAATTCCAGCTAACAATAAATATGTTAAAGATGCATTAAAGAAAGCAATTTAATAGTTCCAGATGGTTACACGCTTGTAGAGGTCTTCGAAACTATAACCCAAAAGATCTATGCATTTTAGATCATTGAATGGAATCCAAGAAAAAATCAACAAACGACAAAAAGTCGTTTTTTTTACTGACCAATTCAAGAATGATATTGAAGGGATTGTCATATACGGTTCTACAGTTCTTTTTCTGTTTTTTTTTTTTATGCGAGAATCAATGGTTTCATAATTGTACCACGACTGTGTAATCTAATTTTATTTATTGGTAAAGTAGTTTTGAATTTTGAAATTATTTTCTACAAAATTTCATTTAATAAATAAAATTTATAATTTTGATTTTTATCTAATATATTTAATATTAATTTTTGAATAAAATATATATAAATATGAAAATTTGATATATTAATAATTTTATTTATAATACAAATATATTCTAAAATTTATTAAATTTTAATTTGTTAATGTGCCATATTTTTTAGATTATAACCTGTATAATAACATAGTATCACATTTTATAATAATTTGTAATATTTTATAATTTTTACGTAACATAAATATTTTAGTGTTATATTAATGATTATCATGTTATAATTTAATACATAAATAAAATGAAAATATAATAATTAGAAATGACTAATATTAAATAAAAATTATGTTTAGTGATTAAAAATCTGTATTATTATATGTGATTAAATGTATATAATTTATTATAATGTATTTTTAAAAATTATGTTAACTAAATTATTCTTATTAAACTTCAAATTATTTTTGTAAATTTTCAATAACATTTTATTATACATCATATAGTTTTATTTTAATCGTATAGATACATTACAATACTATGTTATGATATGCTATATGACACACATACGAACTGCACTTAACTCGTATCAAATATATAACTAAAAACTCTATAAATTACTCTGCATTTAAATAATTATTTGATCTTTTAACATTTAAACCGGTCATCATATTTATGATACGAGTTCTTTTAAGGTGTTAGACAGAATTTTACATTTTTACTTAAACGATGTCTGTGATTTCATGTGGATATTTTTGAAATAAAAATTAATCTAATAGAAACAACGTAAAAAAGAAAGATGAAATATTAAGTTTTTTTTTAAAAAAAAGATTAAATAAACTGAAGTCCAGAACTAGGATTTAGATCAGCTAACGAATTTTCTATTGTAAATATTTTCAATATCGTTACCCCAAATTTTAACGAATATTTAGAAAATCCAAATAGGGTCGATATTGATTGTGAGAGAAAGCTGGCAGGGACCATTATTCCACAACCTTTTGGTTGTCACCTCTTATTCTCTTTGATAATTATTCACATACTCCATGGGTCACTACTCTTTCTCTTTTCTTATTTTCGTTTTTTCGATAGTCTTGTTTATAATATGCACGCTTGTTTTCTTTATAAATTTGCTGGATTATCACAAGAATCGTAATCATGATTGGATTGATAAAATGGATATTCACACTACATCTGTATGTTTTAATAATAAAGAGGTTTGAAATCAAAACTTTAAGATAAATTCGTAAGTACGCGAAAGAAATGATGCATGGTAGTATGCTAGTATGATCGGATAATCTATAACCAAAGCTAAACCATAACCGATTTACACTCTGATCGTTACTAAATCTTTTTAAATATAATTAAAAACAAAATTGATTTGGACCAAACTTAATGAGATGAAATCAAACTAACCAAAATTAACATTACTCATAAGTTAAATAGAGGTCCTGAATGTTTACATGAATTTTAGATTTTGGATTTTGATTTTTAGATTTTGGTTTGTAATTTTTAGGTTTTGGTTTCTGATTTTTTGGTTTTTGATTCTGTACTAAATTTTAGATTTTAGAAAATTTGAATGGTGATTTGTTTAATTTTTAGCTTCTGGTTATATAAATTTGTAAAAAAGAAAAAAGAAATACATGGTTTAAAAAATTTTCAAGTTAAAAACTAACAAAACATAAATTCTAATTTTTAACTAAAAAATAGTGAAAGAGTATAAAATTTGGTTTTTTTAAAAATAAAAAATCTATTTCTTCAAAATTCTGATCGGTTAAAAGTAAATTTTGAAAAAACAAAAACTAAAATTTATTTTAAAATTTACAAACAATCAATCTCGTAATGAAATGCACATGGCTGTCAAAGGTTGCAATATAACTCAAAAATTAAAATGATTTCTTAATACTATAACTAATTTTTACGCAAAACCTAAATAACCAAAAGGAAAAAGGAACGAAAGCCTAGTACACATCAAACCGAACATGACAAATTATATCCACCTCTACGTTCATCTCCTGAACCAATATCCAACAAGGCAACGACTTCAACCAACATGACAAAAACCAGAAAAAATACACAGTATGAACTATTATCATATTTGTGTATATGCGTGCGGTTTCGAATGTTAACGACCAATTATTTCCGTGTTATCTAAATCTTTATCTACGTGTGTATGTTATTTATACCAACGTGAGAATATACGCATCTATATATACCCAAATACATGAATCATGCTGAATTGACTTTTTCTGAGCCGTCTTGACTTGTAAAACCACTGTGAAAATAAAATATGGGTAGGACGTTTAGGGGAATTGGTCAAGACAGGAATGTATAACTACAGAACCACTGCCGTCCGCTATTTCTCATATTGGAATGCAATTAGAACAATTTGGTTCAACAACCATAAAGAAAATCGAAAATTTTAAAATTATCAAACCCCCTCTTCTCTCTTTTTTTTTTTCTCTTCCTGTTTCTTTTTACTTTTACTATACAATTACTATATACATATAATTTTCTTGTCAAATTATGATTAGATCTAAATCACTCTGAAAGAAAATTATATATATTTCTGTTGGATAATATTTTGATGATATGGAAACCATTATTCGATATTACCAAAATTTGGAAATTATAGTATTTTGTCGATATATTTGATATATAATTTAAATTATTTTGAAAAATATACAAGAAAATGATAATGGGGGTTACTTTGGGCACGTCCATGTGTTCACATTATTGCACTTCACGTGCATTTGCTTGTCCACCAGCTTTCTCCCAATTTCACATGACTTTTCTTATTTTTTAACTTCTCTGCAAATACTATAATGAATAATCTATTTATTTTCAAATTTCTAATTCTTAATCAATACTATTAAAACATAAGCATTCATTAAAAACTAACATTTAGTTATGTAGTATATTACATAAAATATCACTATAATTATTAAACATTTTAAAATTTCATTAATGGTAAAATAGTCAATTCAATTATTACTTAATTTATTCACAAAATCTTTTAATATCTTTTAAAATTTAAATATAAAGATATGTTTCCTTTTTTAGATATACCACAATATTTTAAAAAAATTTATATCATTTATTTTTTCAATAAAAAAACGTGAATAATAATAAAATATTAAAAATCAATTATTTAAATAAAATTTAATATATAAAACGAAAATGAGAATTAAATGAGAA
>KE155148.1:49364-61921 GCA_000411075.1 Sisymbrium irio
CGTTTTTCCGCTAAAATCATAAAATCACGTTTTCCCGCAAAAACCGCAAAATCATATTTTCCCGCCAAACCAAAATCATATTTTCACGCGAAAACCACAAAATAATGTTTTCCCGCAAAAATCACAAAATAATGTTTTCCCGAAAAATCGCAAAATCATGTTTTCCCGCAAAAATCACAAAATCATGTTTGCTCACCAAAACCATAAAATCACGTTTTTCCGCTAAAATCATAAAATCACGTTTTCCCGCAAAAACCGCAAAATCATATTTTCCCGCCAAAACCAAAATCATATTTTCATGCGAAAACCACAAAATAATGTTTTCCTGCAAAAATCACAAAATAATGTTTTCCCGAAAAATCGCAAAATCATGATTTTCCACCAAAATCGCAAAATCATGTTTTTCTTCCAAAACCAAAAACTTTTTTTTCCTGGCAAAACTGCAAAATCAAGTTTTTCCGTTAAAACCGCAAAATCCAGTTTTTCTGGAAAAACCACAAAATCACGTTTTCCCATCAAAATCGTTAAATAACGTTTTCCTGCCAAAACAGCAAAATCATGTTTTCCCGCCAAAATCGTAAAATCACGTTTTTTGGCAAAACCGAAAAAATTCGTCTTCAACGAAACGGCAACATCACGTTTTTCCGCCAAAACCGCAAAATCTCGTTTTCTCGTCAAAACCATAAAATCTCGTTTTCTCGCCAAAATCGCAAAATCTTTTTTTTCCACAAAAATTGTTAAATAACATTTTCCCGCCAAAACCATAAAATCTTGCTTTTTCGTCAAAATTGAAAAATTATTATTTTTTCTCACCAAAAGTGTAAAATTGCTGAGAAACATGAAAATAAAATTTAATATTTATTATTATTATATTAATTGTTTATCATTGTTACATATAAAAAATGAAAAATTGAGTTTTATGTTTATTTTTATTTATGTTTGTTACATTTGCAATTAAACATAAATTTTTATAAATTAGTTTTATTTTTGAATATAGTTATATACATATTTTGGCTAAAAAAGAAAACAAAGAGTTTTTAGTCATTTGACATAAAACTATCTAAATACAAATACAAAATTACAAAACGAACATAGTTGTATCCAGATTCAATTTTCAGTTGCATAATTTTCAGTTGCACAAGAAGATGGCGGTGAAGCTACCATATGATTTGGAGGAAGAAATCCTCTCCAGAGTTCCATTCAGATCTCTTGCAAGGTTGAGATCAGTCTGCAAGCTTTGGAACAGTCTGATTTCGGAGGAGCGGCTCATCAAAAAGAACTTGTCTCGAACGCACAGGTACAGCGGTGAACATCAGTTTATATCCAGAAACAATGGCTTGTTTTGTTCCGTGGACATTGAAGAGCAGCAAAACCTGGTCGATCCTCCGTCTTTGGTCATCAAAGACATTACCCTTAGAAAAGTTCGACCAGAAGATGACAACGCAATTACCGTATACAGGATTGTTACCTGCGACGGTCTTTTGTTGTGTGTCATGGAAAACCAACTTATGGTTTGGAACCCTTTACTCAAGGAAACGAGTTGGATCAAATGCGGCAGCGATTTTCACGAATTTTATGATGCTTACAGTCTTGGATACCTCAGCCCTTGTGATTACAGGATCTTAAGGTTTCGATGTGCTAGTAACTCCAGAAATAGACCTCCAAGAGTTGAGGTCTGTCAAGTCGCATCTAAGACATGGAAGATTATAGCTACCATTAGTTTTGATTGGTTCCTTAGTGTGCCGTTGTCGACAATCTCTTTGAGAGGAACTCCTTATTGGATTGGTCTTCGAGAAGATCATACAGCTTTCCTACAAAGCTTTGATTTTTCCAAAGAGAGGTTTCAGCCCATAGGCCACCTTCCTTTTAGGTATGATGAGTTGAATCCCATTGCCCTCGAGATTTTCAAAGGAGATCGGCTTTCCGTGGTAGAGCAATGTCACAAGACAAGGAAGATATGCATATGGGTGAAGCATTGGCTCATGCTTGCTTGGACCAGATTTGTGGTCGTGGACACACCACATTTTCCGCTCTTATATCGACATCTTAGCCACCTTTCCACAACTTATTTTTTCGACAAACACAATAGGCTCATCATAACTTCTGTCGGCACCGATGGATTGTATATTAACAGAGTCATCAGCGAGAAGGATTTTCAAGCAACGAGAGCAAGTGTAGGGCTAAGTTATTGCCCTTTTATATGCAACTACACTCCTAGCTTACTTAGGATTCCTGGATTTTCCAACCAAGACATGGAGAAGAAAGAGATTCAACTAGTTTATTTCGATTTTTTCCTTTTGCTTTGAACGATTGCACCATGTGTTTCTTGTTATTTTAAATTGTCATAATTCATAAACTGAACAAAATGTTCTTAAATTTTTTTCCTACTCTCGGTACTCTTTAATTGCCGATATCGTCTTTTGTAAAACAAAAGATACATCTATATTAGATGAGATCAAATGGTGAGTACGACAAACGATTGTGGGAAGCATAAAGCAATCTTTCCTGCTTAGCTAAAAGACATACAAGACAAGACAATGTGAAGTTGAACTAGACCGTAGACCCTTGGAACTATTATGTATCACGATCATTTAACCTAAAGTTTTGGTATCTGTCCAACAATCTAGTGTTTCAAAGATTAGGTCTTGAGCTGTTACAATCTGCAACGACACAACGTTTTTGATGAAAGTCTGGGAGCTGTTACAAGAATTGACATACAATCTTCAAAACAGAGATTATTTCCTAGCACGTGCCACAACTTTCTTTGATATACAAATTGGTGAAATCAGACATGAAGCCACTACTTCAATTGGGGTATTGAATTTGGTGGAAATAGTTTTTTTTTCCTAATCGTCAACAATGTATGTATGCATCCATGAAACATAAAAATTAGTATTTGTATAATATCATTAATTTATATCTTTTAGCAATGAAAAATATATCAAGACAAGAACCTATAACTGACGAAGGAAAGTGTAAACTAAAAAATAATTTGAGTTTATAAATTTGAGTTTATAAAACGGCTTTGTGTTCTTTCTCTTCCCAGGCCCTTGAATTCCAATCTTCCATCGTTCAATCTAGATCATCTGATTCGAAAGATTTGCATTGTTTGATTGCAAAAGGAGGAACTTGTGAGGGTATAATTTTTTATTGGGTTATGGATTTGACGAGTGTAGAGATTCGATTAGCAGGTTGCCAGACAAGGTTCTTGGCAAAATCCTATCTTTACTTCCGAAAAAACTGGCTGCTTCCACAGCAGTTCGGTGAAAGAGGTGGAGTAATCTGCTAGGTCTTGTAGACACCCTTTGGTTCGATGAGTTGATGGTAGTGTATGCCAACGAAGAAGAAGAAACAAGAGGTTTTTCATGGCTTTTGTGATTTCGTAAACAAGACATTTGATCTCTTGAAAACAAGACAATACAATTAACAATGCAAAGATGTATACTAGACTCTAATAAATTAAATTAAATAATTTTTCAGTTCCAAATAATTTTTAATTTACACTTTTTTCTTTCTTTTTGAACTGCAAATAAAGTCTTTGTTCTGGGCTCTTTTGGACTTATAACATAATGAAAATAGTATGAATTCATGGGTTGAATTGTGAATGTTCTATTTGTTTAAAACTTTATAAATTAGTTCAAATAGTTTACTTTGAAGTTATTGAGAAAATCACTTTACCTTACTTGTGAATACTTTTTCATATGTTTTAGCATGATTGTATCAAGAGAGAAGGATTAAGTCCTTCTATATGTCAAATCATAACCAATTTGCCATAGCCTCAGTTTCAAATCATAATCATCACAACACGTCTTAAAAATTGAACAAGATGATAATTGTTGAATTCTAGTTAAGAATGATAAACATATTGTGAACTATAAATTCTATATCATTAAATATTTTAACAGATTGTGAATTATAACAATTGATTTTGAACAATCTTATCTATAATTATATCTTTTATTGGTTTTGCTTATATTTGATTAAAGTTATAACATATTGAATGTGAGCATTTTTATTGTGAATTAATGTTGATTTAATGTTGCTTAACTTTAATTTCACATTTGAGTTAATACTAAATCACAATGTTCATTAATTCTCAATCATATGTGAATTAATGTTGGTTAACTTTAGTTACCCGTAGAGTTTGATGTGGAGTTAAGTGTGAATACTTGTATATGTTTTTATGTGTACAACATATGTACTATACGACTATATGATTCAATCAATGTCTATAACACTTAAAAGGGTTTTATAGATGTTTTCCTTAGTTATTTTTAGAGTTTTCTCTTTCTAGAGTGGTTATTTATAGTAGTTTCTTTATTTTTGTTATCTTTTAAAAAAAATTAATTCGCTCATAATAAGAAAAGTATGAGATTGACAGCGCGAATGATATGTTATAAAATGAGTTATTTTCGCCTATTTATACTAACTAATTTATAACCGCAATAAAATTTAATTTATTCGCTCATTTGCTGCTACTGCAACTTGTATTAGTCTTTCTACTGCAAGAAGAATTGCTTGCCCGATGAAACTTAGTAATATAAAGATTCGATCTTCAGAGTTCAGAGTACAATAAGTTTTTATCATTCTATAAGCATTTCAAACCACATATAGAGAAGAAAAATTAGTTGCAATCTTCAAAAAATCTTTGGAAGAAAAAGCCAAATTAAAAATTGTTTTATTTAACTGATTAGAGACTTAATAACCAAATTAAAAATTAAGTGCTCAATTACCATGAAAAAGGGCTTATCAATCAATCATAAGGGACTCTATTACTGCAAAACACTCAACGAAGCAAATTAGACTTCATTTATAACCGCAGAATATCATATAAGTGTCATGGGAAAAAGAAAAAAAAAAAACTCATTACTAATATATTTCATTCGTCTCTCTGTTTCTGTTATTTATTTTCTGTTTGTCATCGAATTTTATGAAGCCACCAACCGATGTTTCACGTTTAAAAAATGAACGCTTCCATTCCCATTCTGTGTTTCATGATTCACAACATAAGATCAATCCATCAAGACACTAGCGTAGCGATTGGCAAATATATTGAGAAGCACGAAAGAGGAAGTGACAAGATGAAAAATGTGGCAAAGATAGTATCTCATAAGCGTATCTAGCAGTGTGTAACAAAAACTTTATAATCGATTGAATATAGAGCTAATAACTAATGCATATTTCTCTTTTCTAAAACAAAACTAATGCATATTTTTTCATCCATCTCTTTGAGAGAAACTCCTTCGAGAATATCATATAGCCTTCTGATGATTACCAACTCGACGATTCTTCATCCTCAAAAATGGTGGGACTTGAAACTACTGCCTATTATTTTTATTTTTTATAAATGAATATATGCGGCATTTTTTCTGTCTTTGCCAACTGTCCAATTCCATTGTAGTTGAACCTCTATAGTTTCAGAGGTTTTTTTTGTCTTAAATACTTGTTCTAGGTTTCCCACTTGTATCATTGTTTCTTTGTACTTGAACACAAGTTTTAGATGACTTTTGCTTCTTACAATGTTCTTCCATCAGTTTTAAAATTACCAATAAATCCACTGAAAATATCATGTCGTCTCTCATATTAAAGGCTGGCTTCATTAGAATGTATGGAGTGCTTTCCTCAACAGCCTTGTTCTGGCTTCCAAGCTTGTTCATAGTGAGAGATCATTCCTATTCAGAGCACATCTATTGATAGGCATCCTCTAAATAATTCAATCCATATTTATTAATAATTTTCTCCCATGCTTTCACCGTCTGCTCTAAGTTGAAAGGTTAAGATTGTGTGTAGATATTGCATCATCATCTCCTATCCTTCAAATTACACGTGACTCACCATCATTCTTCCAACTATCTCATTGTTATCCTTAACACCTTCTTTGTAGATCACTCTTGCACTTATGATTTGACTTCATCCCAAGATAATCTTTATCTGTTTTGCTATCATAGTTGTTTCTCTACTTATGTGACAATTTCTTTAAAAAGTAAAAATAATAATTAAACAATCACTAAACCAACAAACGTGCAGCAGTAATAATAAATAAAATTGCATTATGTCTGATTTATAGAAACCCAAAAAGTTTCACAGAATTTTTGGCGTAAAAAAAGTTTTAAACAGAAACATTAAACACGCCAAGGAAACATCAGCGAGCATACTCGCGTGAGTCTGATCTCTCAGACGGCTTGTGATCACGTTCATATCCGTACTCATCTTCCTCCATTTTATCGTAGCGATGACTATATCGGTCTGTGTCCCCTTCATCGTCTTCGTAGTAGTTGCTACGCCTCTCTTCTGGCTCGCCATGTCTGTCTCGTTCATGATGCTTTGACACGCTCTGCTCATACTCAGGCTCTCGGGACCGACCACCACCACCCTCGTGCTCATATTCACCTCCCTCATAATCTCGCTCCCTCTTTCTTTCGCGGTCTCTGTCATGATCCCTAGTCATACGGTCTCGTCCCCTGTCACGGTCACGGCGGTCTCTGTCTCCTCTATCACGTTTCCGGTCACGGTCACGTCTACTGTCTCTACTTCCTCGGTCGCGTCTGCTGTCTCTATCTCTATCTTCTCTTGGTCTGTCATGAGACCGCTCTCGAGGCTGTTCAATGGACAGCTCACGAGACCTTTCTCGTTCCCTTTCTTTGCCCTTTTCCCGAGACTTCTCACTGGACAGACAAGGCCACGACATTATCAGCACAAAATTGGTGAACATAAAGCAAAAAGAGCTTAGTGATAAACGAAAATGAAACTATATTACCGCTCTTCCCGTGGCTCCTCTGTCCGGGACGTTATTCCTTGCTGTTGTGGTTGTTGTTCCCCAACAGTTTCTCCACCACCACTGACCCTTGAGGTCCCAAGTCCACCACCAAGTCTGCGTGGACGCCAGTTTGGGACAGTTCTACCTCTCTCAACATCAACCAACACTCTTCTACCATCAATCTTTTGTCCATCAGCTTGTTTATACGCAGCTGTAAGAAGATCAACAATGCACAGTCAGTAACAAAGAGGAAACATCTCAGGGAGGGAAAAGAAAAAGAATTGAGAGAAATAAAAATAAACCTTTCATGTCACGGCTGTGCATGTACTCAATGAAAGCATACCCTCTTGGTTTGTTGGTCAGCTGATCAGTCACCAACTGAACCTGAGAGTTTCAGAAGAAGACATTAACAAATCAACGATCTGTAAGAATAAAATCCGATTGAAACAGTGTGTGTTTCAAATTAAACAAACAGGCAGCTCTATAAGGCAGGCAACCTTTATTATAATAGGCTTCCAAATCCGAGACCGTCACCACCCGCAGTAAATTGGATGTATTGCAGCAAATTTACCATTTCTCAAGGGTCTAATAAAGCACCTCTTACCAGGGCATAGAAACATTTTCAAAATGGTATAAAATGGCGATCTAGATCGATCACCTTCATATATAAGTACCCCTAAGTCCCCCAGATACTGAATGTTTTATAGATGTAAAAGTACGAAAAGCAGGAAGAGTTACTGATACTACAAAACTATCAAGTAATCTTGTTTTCTTGAAAACAAAGAGCTTATATTCACTGCCCAACTCAGTATTTCTGCTACCTGCTGATGCATTTTCTTTGGAATAGAATGGCTTGGGGATAAAGCAGAAAATACTTCTAACTAGGAAAGCCTCAGAAGAGGTTTGCGACATTAACACGAGATTGACTTTATGCATCTATGGCTTCACATAGCGATCCAGAAAGAGATCGACCTTTTTTGTTTAGTAAATAAGGTGCCAACATTTTTTTTCACGGAGTTGAAAATTCATAACCTTCAAGACTTGTGTAGGTGGAATAAAACAAATTGAGCAAAAAGGTTGAGAGAGGGAAGCCAATATTACATAACTTCTTACCGAACCCCGGAAAGGGAATGCTCAGAATAACCTACCCGTTTAATTGGTCCATAAGATTCAAACTCCCTTTTAATCTTACTCTCAGAGGATTCGTAGTTCTGCAAAGACATTAACAACATGCTCAAAGTCAAGCACAACAACAACTAACATGTCTAAGTAAAAGTGATTCAACACGACAAAACCACAACTTACGAGTCTTGAAACGAATAGTGTCTTGTATGGATCTCCAGTAGCATTCGGGTCATTACTAGGATCATCTGCATATACAATAACTTCAAATTAACTTTGAATCTTCAAACCGTAAGAGAGCATGAAAGGAACATATGAGTGAAATTACATTTCTGTAAGTCCTCTGCTGCCTTTTCAACACCTTTCTCCAGTCGTAGCTTCTGAACTCTCTCCCTTTTCTGTGCCTGGATCGTGAAACAAGGATATAAAAACGATAAAGACACTGACTTGGACAAAACCTCACATAATCATGACAAGGTGGAGCATCACATACGGTTGTTTCGACTACTGGCTTAGGTGGAGCGTATTCTGAATCTCCAGGGTTAGCAAAGTTACTCACAAACAGAGCCATCCCTATATAAATGAATAATACAAGAGACAAAGAGGATCACATATACACCACAAGAAGAAACAAAGTTACAATAACAACATCAGATATATACAAGAAAGGTTTCAAGAACCTGTATAAGGTGGACACTTTCTCTTCTCCGGTGGTGGTTTGTACTCCAATGGTGGTCGTGGCTCAAAGAGCTTCAAGAGATTGTTTGTTAAGCCTGTAGGGTGGCTTTGACCCATCTGCAATGAACATTCGATATGGGAAGTAGAACCATTAGCTAAACAAGATCAAGAATCAAGTGAATCCGAGATTAAAGAGAGACTAACAAGCTTAAGCTGAAGAACATTAGATCTGTTCTGAGCCTTAGCGCGCCCCTGAACGGCGGCGTTTTGGTTACGCATGAAGGGATCGCTGGAGTCTCCCATGGCGACAAAGAGATCTCGAAGCGGGAGGAGGAAGCAGATGGTGTTTTTATTCACTGAGAGAGACACAAATCAATCGAAATTAACGTAACCTAAAATGATTATGAAACCGGCGGATTCCGGTTATTTAAGAAATTGGATCGCAAATCAAAATAGATAACCAACGGTGAAAACCGGATTTTGACCTTCTGACGCAACAAGAGTGTTTTAGTTTATAAGTTATATAAACAGGATTTTGTCTGAGGTTATGTGAATCAAATGTTCTTGTTGAATATTGTATCATTTCTGCAGATTTTCTGGGAATATTTATGTGATCGATTTAAAGGTAATCATTAATTGACACGTTTGGTATACGACATTACACGTGAAGAAAAGAAAAGGCGAAAAAGTGATTAATTAGCCAAAACACTGGTCACTTGGAAGTGGACCAGGAACCGACCCGTTATCCAAGAACTGAAGACCGAACACCACAAGAATGGCTAGAACCGACAGGTAAGACAAGCCTTCCACCGCACCCAACAAACCAAACGGCCCATTTGGCAGACCCGACCCGGTTTTTGTCTTGGTGTATAGCGACCACCCCACGATACCCAACACCACCAGATAGCTCACACCTTCCAACGCTCCGATTGAACCCCCCGGTCCTGGAGGTAAACCACAACCAGTGGTCTTCAGAGTGTAAAGCGACCATCCGATAACCGGCGTCGACACTAAACCACCGGCTATAGCCGCCTTCTCAAGAACCCCGCCAGTGTCGTCGTCGGTGTTGTCCTTGGCCTTTGCTACGACCCTACATGACGTCTTAATTGGTTGCCGAATTAGTACTCCTCGGTGAAACGACGGTGATAGAGAGGCGTTGATCGGAGATAGTAGAAGCATTTTAAGAGAGAGAAGAGAAAGATTGGATTCTGTCTGGACCAATCTTTTACCTGTTACCACAGAATTTTGGTATGGTGGTGGAAATAACAAAACCTCTGCATAAGCTTTTTAACAAGCCTTGACGACCGTTTGATCTACATGCATCATCACACGTTACGACAATCCTAAGCAAACCATCCAAACCAATTATGATTCGACATGTGTAAGTGTAATTGATGCGAAACAGGAGACGAGAGATATAACTCAAAAGATTTATCCACATAAGCATCTTACAAGACCCTCTAGCAGAGAAACAAGGTCTCGAAAACTATCCTTTGCTGTCTTTGTTTTTTGTTTGTTCTTTCCCTCCATAACGTTGGGTTTCTAAAAGGGCGGTAAATCCAAGTTGAGTAACCGTCATTTGAAAATGCCACCAGCCTGACCATAACTGACAATTTGAACATTCAGATATAGCCGCCCTAATCCACAAGTAGCATAGCTTCTTTTCCCTCCAAAACTCATTGAAACTAGATAAATGTGTGTACATGTTCAACCTTCCTCATCATCAACGCCATCATCATCACCATCGTCGTCGTCATCATCATCATCATCATCATCATCCTCACCATCATCTTCATCATCACGTTTTCTCTTTGTGCGAGATGAAGATGGCAAGGATTGGTCAGGCATTGGCAGGTCATCTTCGACTTCTTCTTCTTCATCCGGATCGTTGTCCTCATTGATGGGCTCGATGTCACTACCCACAGCATCATGATCTTCCACTTGAGAGACTGGTTGAACAAGGTACCCTTCACCAGATTCTTCATCCTATCATTATTCATCAAATCAAAGGTCGTCAGTCATAAACACACAAGTGATCACTTCATTCAGCATATGAAAAAACTTCACACATGGACTATTCCAGCAAACAAAAACAGTCAATTTTGGCATTGATTGTCTTCAGCGACAAGACGAGTTTACTGCAAATCTAACCTGATACGTTAAGCACCAAACAAAACAGTACAAGACCGCACAGATATTCTCAACAATGCACGAAAATTAGAGAACCAACAACATACTCAAGTAATATCTTAAACGTCCACTATCTATCATTAAACTTCTAACACCTATATCAGAATGACCGGCAGCACACTGGACTTAAGCATAAGATTGTTTCGAGCTTAAGTGGCTAGTATATAATGACCACACCAAGCAACGCAAGCATATAACTCACATATCCGAACATTCCAAACGATTTTCAAGTACCAAAAACCTCACCTCGTCTTCACCATCATCATCGTCACCGAAATCACCATCATCCTCAACCCCTTGGTCATCTTCCCCAGTCTCACCATCATTATCCTCATCATCATCCCCTTGCTCATGGCCATCAATCTCTCCCGCATTCATCAACCGTCCTGAACTCCCAGACCCACCAAGACCACGATCATCGTTATCAACCTCCTCTTCATCATCATCCTCTTCCTCATCTTCTTCATCATCAACTCCATCCTCCTCATTATCACTATCCTCAATCTCATGAACCTCAACAACATCATTATCTTCCCCAACTTCCTCCTCATCAATCTCCTCACCAGACTCACTATCATCACCATCATCTTCCCCTTCCTCTCCATCCACAGCTTGAAGACGAAACCCATTCGCTCTATAACTCGTCCCATTAACACCAGCCGCCTGCTCTGACTCCTCATCCTCAGCATCACTCTCTTCATCCTCATCAACATCAACAACACCATCCACTCTCTCACTATGCCCATTACTCATCCAAGTACCCTCACCTCTTTCATCTCCATCAACCTCACCACTCCCGGGATCCTCCTCACCATCCTCATCTTCCTCATCCTCCTCCTCATCTTCCTCATCATCATCCTCATCATCGGACTCAGGCCTCTCGTTACCTTCAGCATCAGCCTTATCCAAAAACTTTAAAGTTTTAATCAAAGCGAAAACCCTAGATCGATAGTCCTTAACCCTAGTAACAGGACACTCGTACAAATCGAGAGAAACAAGCTTTAGCTGAGCGAGAGGAGCAAGATCCTCAACGAACTGGATCCGGTTATTAGATAAATCCAAATCACGAAGCGAATCAAGACCGGCTTCGACCAGAAACTCTAAACCGATAGTGATCCGGTTATCAGATAAGATGAGCTTCTGGAGATTCGTTAACCGGGGGAACTGCTCAAGGGAAGAGACACCGATGTTGGCTATCGAAAGATGGTGAAGGTTCTGAAACCTCTCTAGAAGACTTGGCGGTGGTAAACGTCCCTGAACACATTTCACGGCGCCGTCAAGTGTTAACGTCCTTGTAGCTAAACGGTCCGTTTGACCATCTAACGCCGCTTCCACAGCTCTTTCCCAAATCTCATCCATCAAAAACAGCTTTAAAACTCCAAATATATGTGTTTCACGTCTCTCGAAGTCGCGGAGAGGAAGAACAAACCGCGGGATATAGGTGGAGGGAAGAGTTGATTAGAGGAAATACAGAGTAAAAGGGAAACCCTAATTTGTACGGTCACCACCAGTCGCCACTAAAACCTCGTGAGGAAGACGAAAACCTAAACAATCGTCTCTTTTAATTGATTTTTAGGGGAAAAACTTTTGGGGTGGGTTTGGAAATAAAGATAAAATGTGAGGACCAAAAAGTGGGAGCGGGTGGGTTTTGATGAATTTTTTGTGTGAATTATTTCAAGTTTTGATGACCGTTGGATTAAGATGTTTTGGATTAATGACGTGGATGATTGGAAGGTGTAGATGGAATAGTTTTGTGCTGGTTCTCTAGAAAGACGTAAGGTTTTTTTTTTTTTTTTTGATCTGGACATCT
>KE155148.1:62168-79685 GCA_000411075.1 Sisymbrium irio
TGGACCCCTTTGTTTGACATATTTACAAAGACGCCATTATCGGTGTTTCTTTTTTTGTTCTTTCTTTGTGAATTGTATCAGAATTATATCCTACGAGACATTAATGAATATCGTAAGTTCGTAATTATGTTAGATTACATCCGAATCCTAATTTTTTTTTTCTTTTAAAGCATCCGAATCCTAATTTTATAATCTTAATATAGGTTTTTGGTTTACTAGTGTAAAAAAAAAACAAGAGTTCATATAAGACTTATACATGGGTACATTCACTAAATTCCAATATGTTTTGTCTTAGAGAATATTATTTTGAAATGTTTCCAATTGGAGTCAATATGTGAATCAAAGTGGCCAATTTTAGTCAAACACTTTTTTTTCGTGTGCAAAATATAGTGGATAAACTCATTGTAACTTATGTCCATAAGTTACAATTAATTTATCTAGTAATACATAATACATCTCATATTATCTAGTAAATTATATAGAAAACAATTGATAAAGAAATTAAATACTTAGAAATAGTATAAGTAGTCAAAAATTAAATTAACCTGCGTAACTATCTTGGCATTGATATTGACTAAGAATGCGTAGTTAGATGCAGTCTTGTTTTAACTCTCTTAACATAAAACTACTATCGTATTCAGTTGTTTCTAAGAAACCACATAACCTTGTTTGGCAACAAGATATAGATTTCAAGTGTTATTTCCATTTAACATGTTACAAAATTGTTGCTTAAATCATGATAAAATGAAGCAGTATATACAGCTGAATTTTAGGTTTTCAAATATCAGAGACAGTCTTAGAATGATGGATACGGCCTCTTGGAAATACCATTTCGATGTTATCTGTCTGATCTGTTAGTTCTTTTGTGTCTCTCTATAAAATCCGCCACCAACATTTTTTCGCCTTCTGTGACGTTAGCGTTATCAACGTAGCGATAATCTTATCGTCATTATTAATAGGCGTTGGTCTCCAATAAACGTTCTCACTTTCTTTGGTTAATAATTTTGTAAGCAATAAGACTTTAAATTAGATAATACTATTACTTAGACTTAATTTGGATGAGGTAAACATAAACTATGTTGGACTATTCCAAATTTCGTACCATTATGCGACTCTGAAACTGATGGGTTTCTCTCCGTTTCATATTTAAGCAATCTTTTTTTTTTGACAAGATAATTAAGCAATTCCACTGTTGATTATCTGCTCACCAATGTGAGTAGCACCTAGCTAAGGACTCCATCGATCGTGGATTCGGGTTAGCCAATGATTAATTAAATCTCAGTATATAAAGTCCGACTACATGTAAAAAACGGCTAAGCAATCTCGTGTCGATCATGAAAACAACTGGTTGTTAATTAGGTGAGCAACACTAAAAGAATCTTTTGTTGTGTCCCCAAAATGACTTTACATTCAGAAATGACGAGTTCGGGACACGACACCATGGAACTGATTCTTTATGCGATAACACGAAACCACTCATCTTCTTTGTTGCTATTAAGGCCTGTGTCGAATTTATCCGTAAAACTACGAGGCAGCCATCTCTGACCTCGTTTTATTTTCATCATGCTTCTCAAGTTTCGTGTTTCTATTGTTTCTTTGTCAACCCAGACTTTAGAAGCTACACTGTTTTGAAACTAGTGGTATATGTTTATTGTAAAAATATATATGTGAATTTGGTTTCAATCGGATATCTCCGCCGCTTATCATGAAACATATATAAAGAAAGGTCAATGTTGTTGAGTGAGGTAAGATAACGGTAACATATTAGCAGTGTAAGAGCATCTTTAACCTTGGTCTTTTAAGAGTTACTTAAAGACAAAAGAGTGGGAAGGGCCCACAAAAAATAGGAAAGAGTTGCTTCATAAAGCGAAATAGGAGACGTAGTTAGAATTATTTGCAGGACCCATGTATATGTGGCGTCCCGTAATTGGTTCACTATTATTATTATTATTTTTAATTAAAAAAAGGAAAAAAAAAGCAATTTAGGAGAGTCTCCGCGTTGAGAATGCTCTAATACATTGAGTTGGAAACAAAATACACATCACAACTCCACAAGATCAAAAATAAGATATATTTAACTTCATTGGGCTCAGCTCGAGATATAGAGATTTCGGCCCAATAATGTCCAGGCATGCAATCTTTGGATTGTTGTCGCCTGTGTTTCTGGTTCCCTTAATATTTGGATTATCACTAACGTTTTGTTGTTTGACAAATGAAAATTTTACCCAGCATATTCAATACCATATTATCAAATTGCTACTTTTTTTAAAATGCCAGTATGTCGCTATTTAACAGCATATCCTAATATATTTAACAGGAGACCAAAAACTATTGCTTCTTTAATTGAATCTACTAGATAGTGGCTGAAACTTTTATTGGTAGGAAATGGAATTTCAAAGCTGGCTAAATAGTGTTTCTGGAATCTTGAGGGACCCTGTCACGCCCAAAATAATGTTGTTTTTGAAACTCATATAAAAATTAGATTAGTAAAGAAAGGAGAGCACTGTAAAGTCAAACACTAGTTTTTGATGGGGTTTAGCATAAAAAGTTGCACTTATCCTTTTTCTTTTTATCAAATGCAAAAGTAGAATTGAATACCAATTCAATCTTACCAATAGCATATTATCATGACAAAAGATGATAGTTAATTATTGTTCAAAAGGTGTTATCCGGTTCGAATTCTATCGAACGGTCCTGATGAAATACTAATATACACGTGGGGACATCTTAACACATCAAATACTTACGAAGCTTGTACTCAAAATCACGTAATAATGTAAGCAATAGCATGTAGTAGTAGGCATACTAGCAGGTCAAAGTCAACAAATAACGCGATCAATTGCATTAAATGTGTACTAGACCAATAGTTATGATAATCAGAACCACACTGAAATTTTGATCACGTCGCTAGACGACAAAATCAACCGTAATTTCAAAATTGCCGTAATTGTTTCTCTTCTTATTTTTGTTGGTTATCGACAAATATGGTAATTACTTTTTCAATGGAGGTGTGTGGTCCGACAACGTGACGGTAAATCCTCCACTGTCCTCGCTTAAGGACAACGGTAGTGAATCTTTCAACTTTTTTTTTTCATGAATAACTCGGGCAGACATATTTTGGCATAAAACGAAAAAAAGAATTCAGTCACTATCTACTAAATTTGAATTTGGATAGTAACACGATAGATAATAATACAATTAATATTTTTATCAGTAAATTAACTTCAGAAATTTTGAAATTGGTTAATGATACAAAAGACAACACACGAAACCGTTAATTAATATATGTTCTGATTGATAGATTTGACATAAATAGTTAAGAATTCTATATTTACATCACTTTTTTTTTCTTTCTTATCACATAGGATATACAATGAATCATTGACATAGACCTACTTTATCTAGTAACTTCTTTAAATTTCTTTCTCATACATTTTAATTTAAATTAGGTCTCTTGCCGAAACATGAGAATATATATTAAAAATATTTTGTAATAATTAATTTTAACAAAATAACTATTATAAATAATGTAAAATAGTTTTGATCTGATTTTATATTACATAACAATATCCGTCATATGAAATACTTTATGTTTATAATTAATATTTTAAAGATATAAATATTATTGTGATTAATGATAGTTAAATAAGATAATCAGTTGATCCATTAAATTAATTTTTAATATTTTATAGTTATAATGATGTTAATTTTTATTTCACATATTTTTAGTAATCCACACATTTCAATAACAAAGTATTATTTAAATAGATTAATCTGTTGTATAATAATTTTAAATGTTTTACATATTTTGACGCAGTAATTTATGAAAGATCATAAATGATAATCATCAATCTTAATTTTATAAATTTTAAATATTGACATACTTTTTACTATTTTATTCTTTAGAATATACAGTTTTTAATATTAAATTTATTCTCTGTTAGCTGAAATATGTTTATAAATATATTTATTTCTATTTTTGTGTATACAAAATTTAATTTTAAATTTATAAAATAAATTAATATTAAATTATTTAATTACATTTATTACTTTTTAATTTAATATATGTATTTTTTAAGTTTTTGTTTTTAATTAGTTAAGGTAATATGACCTATTATTTTTAAATTATTTAGATACATGTATAATTATTATATAGATTAGAGACATTTATAATATAGATAAAATCATTTTCGTAATTACTTTAAATTTAATTTAATTAAATCATTAATATTTAATGATATTTTATATATAATGTTTTAAAATATAAATATTGTTATGATTAATGATAGTTAAAATAAGATAATCAATCCATTAAATTAATTTTTAGTATTTTTATAGTTATAATGAATTAATCTTTTTATTTAATATGTTTTTAGTAATCTACAATCATTTCAATAACAAAATATTATCAAAATAGATTAATCTGCCGTATAATAATTTCATATATTTTATATATATTGATGGAATAATTCATGAGAAATCATAAATGATAAACATCAATTCTAATTTTGCAAGTTAAAATATTGACATAGTTGTTACTATTTTATGTTTTATAATTTTTAATTTTTAAAATTGGATTAATTTTTTTGTTAGTTAAAATATGTTCAAAAATATATTTATTTATATCTTTGTGTATACAAAATTTGATATATTAAATTATTTAATTACATTTATTACTTTTTAATTTAATATATGTAATTTTTTAAATTAGTTAAGATAATAAGACCTATTATTTTAAATTATTTAGATACATATATAATTATTATATTGTTTATAGACATTTATAATATAGATAAAATCATTTTCGCAATTAATTTTAATTTAATTTAATTAAATCATTAATATTTAATGATATTTTATATAGTATAACACATAACTATAAAATTTTATAGTGTCATTTTAAATTAATAAGATAAGTAAATAGTAGTAAGTGGATGAGATTGTTAGCTAAAAGAACTGAAGAAAAACAGTGAGATTGATATTTTCATATTATAATAATGCATGGGAGGCCAGAATCAAGATAGATACTTGAAAACACTCGAACCCCACAAGGATCGACAAAATATTTCTTTTTAGATGGCTGAAAACAATTATTTTAAAAGATTTCCCAAATTATTTTATAAAAAATATCCAAAGAGTTGAAAAGTTGAAAATCGATAAAAGAGAAAACAAAAATATAATAATTGTGCTCATAGAGAGAGAGAGAAAAGAGAGAAGAAGAAGAAGAAAGGCTCCTTTGTCTCGGAAGAACCAAAGGGAGAGCCAAAAGAAAAGAAAAGGGTCGTTAGCTTTCTTTCACACGAAACCTCACGAGCCGCCTTATTCTTTCTTCTTTCTCTGTCTCTTTCAGACAAAAAATAAACATAAACAAGAACTTTACCAACGGCGTTTCTCTTTTCCGGTGGAATCTCAGCCGTTGGATCTGAAGAAAGAACTCGTTAGTTTTCAGTGAGGGAGTTTTTACTGTCTTAAATGAAAGTTTTTTTTAATATATATTTATTTAAATTTTGGTTATCAGAAAAGGTAGGTAGCGAAAAAGAGGTTTTTACGAAAAGCAGATTGACTGGTAGCTGAAGAACAACGGAGGAGAAGAAAATATAGTCAAGAGAGTAGTAAAAAAGAGAGAGAGAGAGTTACTAAAAACCCTAAAGGCAAAAGGTTGAAACTTGGTTGACGAAAAAGAGTTGAAACATTTCCTTCATTTATTCCATTCTTTTACTTTTATTTGTTTGTCTCTCTGTTACTTCAAGAATCATCAAAAGAGAGAAGATAAGTTTGTTTTTTTTCCTCTGAGAAGATGCCAGTAGATTTAGATAACTCCTCCACAGTTTCCGGTGAAGCAAGTGTTTCGTCCACCGGAAACCAACTTCAGAAATCCGCCGGAAAGAAGAAACGTAACCTCCCTGGCATGCCCGGTAACTTAAAAATCCATACTTTTGATGATATAATAATAAACTCACAAATTACAAATTCTTCATTTTGTTTTTTTGTTTTGTTTTTTGTTTTGCCATCAGATCCAGACTCGGAAGTCATAGCTTTGTCACCGAAGACTTTACTAGCAACAAACAGATTCGTATGCGAAATCTGTAACAAAGGGTTCCAGAGAGACCAGAACCTTCAGCTTCACCGTCGAGGTCATAACTTGCCGTGGAAACTAAGACAGAAGTCAAGTAAAGAAGTGAGGAAAAAGGTTTACGTTTGTCCTGAGATCACCTGTGTTCATCACGACCCTTCACGCGCTTTAGGAGATCTCACCGGTATCAAGAAACACTTTTGTCGGAAACACGGCGAGAAAAAGTGGAAATGCGACAAATGCTCCAAGAAGTACGCTGTTGTGTCCGATTGGAAAGCTCATTCGAAGATTTGTGGAACTAAAGAGTATAAATGCGACTGTGGTACTCTCTTCTCTAGGTAAATCTCTCTCTCTCTCTCTCTTTTGAAAGCTCTTTATATAATCTCTCTGATTTGTTTCTTCTCTTGTAGGAGAGATAGCTTTATAACTCATAGAGCTTTCTGTGATGCTTTGGCTGAAGAAAGTGCCAGAAACCATAGTAAGAAGCAGAATCCGGAAGTTTTGACCCGCAAGAAACCTGTACCCGACCCGAACTCTCTGCCCACGTCTCCTAATCATTCTGCACCTTCCTCGGCTGCTCCGGTGGAAACTCATTCTGCTATAACCAAATCTCCTCCGGCTATAACGGTTAAACGATCAGGTAAAAAGTAGAACTCTGTGGTAGCAAAACTAGGCAACTTAGTTTATTGGTCGGTGATCTTGGAGTGTAGTAGTTTGTTTTTGTCTGTAGCGTTGTATTATTTTTATCTGTTACCTGATTAAGAACATAATTCGTTTGGTGAGTTTTGGTATTTAGATATATTTGCTGATTGATTCTTTATGATATAAAAATCAAAAGATATGATTGATTTGCTTTATTTTTTCTATTTGATTGTATAGAAAGAAAAAGTCTCACACACTTTAATACGTTTGCCTAACGTTTTTGCAGAATCCCCAAAAACCCCTCCTGAAATCTTGCAAGAAGCACCAAAACCAACAGCAGGTTTAAACGTTACAAGGAACGGTGTTTTTGCAGGGTTATTCGAATCTTCATCAGCTTCTCCAAGCATATACGCATCATCTTCATCTTCTTGTTCACAGAGTCTATTTGCACCATCCTCATCCATCGAACCAATCTCTTTGGGACTCTCAACAAGTCATGGATCATCTTTTCTCTGCTCAACAAGGTTCCCGGCTCAGCCGGCAATGTCAGCAACAGCTCTGCTTCAGAGAGCAGCTCAAATGGGAGCAGCTTCTTCAGGTGGTTCATTGCTTCGTGGGTTAGGCATAGTTTCGTCATCATCACCTTCTATGGACTCAATAGTCCCTCATGGTCTAGCATTGGGACTGCCTTGTGGCGGTGAAAGCAGCTCTGGTTTGAAAGAGCTCATGATGGGGAACTCATCTGTGTTTGGTCCTAAACAAACAACGTTAGACTTTCTTGGTTTAGGCAGAGCGGTTGGTAACGGAGGTGGTGGTCCTGGAAACGGACTATCCGCTCTAGTTGGACGAAGCAGAAGCATCGATGTAGCTGCGACATTTGGGTCTGGAGAGTTTTCAGGGAAAGACATTGGTTGAAGAACATCATAAGTACAGTAAAAAGTTAGTTTGTTTAAGAGATTTGGGGTTTAGGTGTGCTTTGGTTATTATTATATTGTTCAGTAGCTTAGTGTGAGTTGAGTTTGGAGTTACACGAATGAAAACTTCCTTTTTTAAAAGAGAAGGCTTGAATTTAAATATTTTGAAGCTAAATGTTACTCATTCTCGCTTACCACTAGACACAATTTAACATGGTTTTGTAACGGCTCCAAAATAATCTCTATACCTAAAAAAACTTTTAAAATCACATGACCTATAAAAAAAAATGTATTCATTACTTTTCTTTCTTATTTTTGAACAAAAATAAATCTGTACTTTTTAGTGGCTGGCTAATGATTGACTCTAAAAATTACGTGAGAATGCAATAATAACATGGGATTGTTTTGTTTTCATTGCCTTAGTCGGAATTGAGTTTTACTTCTTTTAATAGAAATTCTTTCCAAAATCTTAAAGAGTTTGGGACCCAATTATTTTTGTTAGATTTCACCATTTGGGTAGAGTATTGAAGTTTTTTAACCTTTCGATGTTTGACCACTGATTTGATTAGATATTCGATAGACAAAAAGAAAAAGATATTCGACACAGATTATTTCTCTTGCTGTGCCAATCGTATTGTAGGTCCGTAATGATAATATGGGTATCATGACAGCGAAACACTAAAGAGCTGTTTTAAATCTCTTAATACCAACGAAGGCTTTATAGTTATGATAGCACGCTATAATTTTAAAGCCCAATTTTCTCAAAAAGGCCCAAATTTCTCAAACATATGCTACTGAATTTAGACAGACAGAGGCCCACGGGTCAGAGTAATTGTTAAATTTGGTTTGGTACCAATATATCTGGAACCGAAATACCCGATATTATTTCAAGATCATAACCCAATCCGAGATCCGAATGTTCACCCCAACTATTTTTTGAAGTATTTAACCCACAACAGCATACCCACGACTACGCCATACAAACCTTTGTTGAGATATCAAACTTACGTATACATCTTTGATATTTCTCTATTTGAAACAACCAAACAATATCATTGCATCTAATTTTGATATAAGAGAGCTTTTCAAATTTCATCAAGGCAGATTTTATCTCAAAATACCAAATGTAACCATATATAACTTTTTCGGAAACTTATAAGAAATCTATTGGTATAATTCTTGCTTCATGGTTTTTACTAAGTTTTGGAATTTTTTATCATGAAGTTTGATTTATCCAATTTTCAAGATAATTCCCTATGTTTTATACTAGTGAATGTTGAATAACCGAAACCGTATCTGATTTAAGGAAGACAAAAAATTGACAACGATTAATAAACTTTATTAGAGATTCACACAATTAATAAAACTTTAAAGAGTATTTATGGCTACGATCTATAAAATTTCCAAATTAAGCGAGTAAATTTGGACTTCTCGTTGTAAGGGTTTTGTTTTGATATATTCTTGATGGATTCACAAAGTTAAAGTTTCTGGTTTTTAATTTGGTGTTTTTGGTTTATTGAAATGAGGAAGAAGAAAACATATATGATCTTCTACATATTATAATTACTATACATGGCTGAGGGTTGTATTGTGATTTGACTGAGATTTCACAGGTTTGACTTGCATTTTCACGAATCAAAGATCAAATTGCAACAACAAAAGATACAGAATCTAGGTTTTTTTTTCAGAAAACCCTTACGTAAATGACATGCAATATTAGTATTTACAGACATGTCATCTTTTTATCTTCGTTAGAAAAATCATACGCCAAACAAGAGCTAATTTATATTGTTTCTTGTAGAATAAGAAACTACTTTGTCTCTCCTTTGTCTTCATCTGAAAATATTTCAGAGAGAGAGAGAGAGAAGCGATTTCCCGTTCATCAGAATTTGTTTCCTAATTTTAACGGGATTTGTATGTTTCTTTTTGTTTGTTTTGATTGAATTGGGTCATCTCTTTTCAATGGAGGGTATATATTTTTTTTTAATTAGCTTTGTCTAAGTTCGGATTAGTTTCTTTCTTTGTTTTCCTATTTCTTTTCTGCAGGTTTTATGGATCAAACTCCGATAAT
Organism: Sisymbrium irio; assembly: GCA_000411075.1. Taxonomy (NCBI): domain Eukaryota; kingdom Viridiplantae; phylum Streptophyta; class Magnoliopsida; order Brassicales; family Brassicaceae; genus Sisymbrium; species Sisymbrium irio. The sequence goes on from KE155148.1 coordinate 71,869, forward strand.
CTTCAATTGATGCTCCTGCCCCTTGCAAGAGTAATTTCATCGCCTTCCATCTATTATGTGAGAGGGCCTCCTGCTGATCGGTTGGTTTGAAAGTTATTGGGTTTCAACCAAGGTAGTTGCTTTGTTTTCGACGGGCGCGCACTGTGGAAGGATAATGGAGATGAGGTACACTGCTCGTGTCAACCATCTCCTCATCTTATATGTGTTACACGTATATCATGATTTCACCACGTTGCATTTTAATTTCTTATCTTATGAATTATATATAAGTACTTTTTAGTTTTAATCAAAACCGCAAATGGTGTAGAGAGTGAACTTTCAAAATCACTTGTAGGCCTATTTGGGCTTTTTCATATATGAATGAAAATGGTGAAGAGAACATATATAATTCAAAAACATACACCAGAGAGTAAAGGAAAAAAGCAATGCATTGAGGTTTTTGTTTTATTTTAAACAACAATAATAATAACATTAAGCAACAAAAGAGATGAATACCCAAAGAAACAAATATAACAGATAAACAACGACAAAATCTTTAGTTTTGTCCTCTTGCTTTATCTACCAACTTTCTATGGTGTTTTGTAATGAAAGAAGATCAACACCCATATCTTTACCACCTTTATGGGAAACAAAAAGTTGGTCATGGCTTGTAACAAGCCTTGAACATTTTGACGATAGGGGATATCAATTTCATCACTTTCTTTCTGGTCTTCCCTTTCTTCTTCTTAGGTTTCATCTCCTGGAAATTATCCTCTTCAACCAGATTGGTCGTTGATCCTTCATCTATATCAGCATGATAATCTTCCTCGCTTGGCATTGAATGAATAGTTATCGTCCGAGCGGAATTGCTATTCGAGCCCACGCCTAAAGCCGATAGCTCAATGGTTCTAAAATGACTATATGAGCACATGCGGCTTAGCAAGTTTGTCAATAAGATAGTAATCTCCTCAAACTCAGGACGTGCGTTCGAGTCCTCTGCCCAACAAGATTCCAGAATGGGGACAATTTCAGGTGGAATATCCCTAAGACTTGGCCTCTCATTCTGTTAAAAAGAAAATCCATCATTCTCAAAATTTTCTCCAATTTGGTTTTAAGAAAAAAACTTTTATTTTGTGAATTATACCTGACTGACATAATAAGGCACAAGGATTTTATTCAGTCTCCCGAAAGGTTGTCTGTTAGTAATCAACTCCCATAAAACTATAGCGAAGCTGTAAACATCAACTTTGTGATCATAGTGCAATCCATCCCCAATTCTTAGGGATTCACGGCTAAATACCTGTGAATATATATTAATTTCAAAAAAAAAAAAAATACCTGTGAATATACAAAGTATAAAACATTTAGCTTATGTATATCTATATTTCTATAAGACACTGTGTCGAAGATTAAGCTCAAAGATTCACCTCAGGAGCCATCCATCTGTATGTGCCAGCCTCACTAGTCATACAGCCTGTTGTCTCTTCTCTTGCAAGTCCAAAATCAGCTAACTTCACGTGTGTCAGATCACTTGTTACCAATATATTTTCTACACAAATCGAGAGCAAACACATGAATTTGTTTCTTTACAAGATATATATAATATGTAAATGGACCATATTTACTTGGCTTTAGATCGCGGTGAATGAGGCCTTGTGAGTGCAGAAACTCCATGGCCCTAGAAATATCCAAAGCATAGCTTAGTGAGATCTCCAGATCAAGAGTGTTTGGGCGAGCGTCCCACAAGAACTTCTGAACAGTGCCACCTTCAAGGAGTTCGGTAACTATCATCAATTGTGGCTCTATGCAAGCTCCAACAAACTGTAAATTCAGTATAAAAAAACATTAATCTTATGATTTATAATACAATGTCGAAAATATATAAAAAATTATTTATTTTTTACCTTCACAATATTTTCATGTTGGATGTTAGATAAAATCATAACTTCCTTTTCAAAAATTTCCTTGTGCTCTATGCTCACATCAGCTGTTCTACTTGGCTGCACTACCTTCACTGCCACAGGAAATTGGTTTTTGTACCTAGAAATCATTAGAGAGAATATATTAAACCACCCATATATTTTCAAATGTTTGTGGTAAGATGGTAATAAAAAACAGTGACTAGAAAGAAAAATTCTTATTCAGGTTTTTTATCCTTTATTGTTCAAAGCATCGAAATATTCATTGATGCAGTAATTAATTTAGTGAAGTATTGGTGAAGTGATTTTCAATCAGTAAAAAGATCTTAAAATTCAAACGTTGAAAATTTGAGCCCTAAATGATTTAGCAGCATTAAACATATTTAAATCATACAGTCTATAGCCCAAAATAAATTTGAGAGAGAGAGAGAGAGAGGAAATGTACAATCCTTTGTAGACGATAGAGTTGCTTCCTTCCCCGATCATCTCTCCCATCACGATGTCATCTGCACTGAGTAGCCATTCGCTGCTGATAGTGAATTCGAATCGGTTACTGTTTCCAGATTCATAGCCATCGGAGTCGAACGATGACATGAGAAGAGGGTAGCTAGGATGAACTGTCATCGCGGATGCAATGGCCATTGTTGGACTTCGCTGGAACAATTGAGCTCTCATTTTTCTAAAGACTGGAGTGAAAGTGAAGAAGAAGATGATGACATAACAAAGACAGACTAAGGCACATTTATAATGCTATAGAATATATGGGTATTTTTGTAATTAATATTTGACCTGTAATTTCTAAGGAGGAAAAATGGAAAAGAAAAATGAAAATTTGTTTCTATCTATTAGTTGACAATTATAAATATGAATTGAGGTGGCATAGTTTTGTTCATGATCTTATCTCTGTAAAAAAAAGCAAATGTCCTTTTTTCATGTATGTTACCCATATGGAAATGTTTTTGGAATTTTGTTATATGCATGAAGTGAACAAATGTATAACGGTAAAAATCAAAGAACAAACATTTAAAGTTGCAATTCATGCATTAGTTGTTTTAGTTTCTGGATATTATTTAGAATTTCAGTTTCTATCCACGTAGTTGTTTTAGTAATGTGTTATTAATAACAACAAAAAAAGTGTCACACAAGTGATTTCAGTTTAGTGATAAAATAGTGGGGGCAACTTGTATAATTTTTATATTACCGCTGAGATTATTAATGTTCTAATTAACAATATATAAAGAATATTAATTTAAAATAATTAATCCAAAATTACGTTAATGATATAGTTAAAATACTAGATTGTGGTCAATCAGTTTACACGAAATAATATATAAGATGTACTAGTTTAGATTTCAATTAGTTTTATAAACCATCAAATGTACAAATAATTTTAAGAATAGTACTCTGAATATACTGTACATTTAAATAGTCTGGAAGTTCGTACAAAACATATTTACGACATAACATTTAAATTTGATTAATTTAATGATAAATAACAAGCTGTAATTTGTATTGGTCCAATTTGACAGTTTTTGAGCTTTTCTCTCCTCATATTTTTTTAGTTTTAATAAATATAATTTTAGCATTTACATATAAAGTAAAAATATTAAAAACAATTAATTAGTTTTAGCTTTTATAGAAACGTCAAGTACTTAGAAACAATTAAACACCTTCTTTGTCATTTTTGTGGAACAGCCTGTTTCTGGAACAGCCTTTTTTGGTCACTTAATATACCCATTTTAAAATAGGGAATATATCTCCAAATATTTACTCATTTTTTCTTCTAAGATTATCTTTAAATGACAGAGTTTCCACTATTTCTTTTGAGTCTACACCACATGATAATTATACAGGCTGTAAAAGTGAAATTTAGTAAAAAAAGAAATTGATGTATATGGTGTCTTTCTTTTTTAAAATATATATTTTTCTTAACTATACAATATCTCTTAATTTTTCTTACAAAATAAGAATTAATTTTTCTTAATAAATTTGAAATCTGGTATTTGAAAAGAAGAAGAGCAAAACATTTCAGAAAGAGCTAGTCGGTTTCACATAATTTGATGTCCATAGACTACATATCTATGTGATTCCAAGACTCTAATTTTACTGATCGTAAATTACAATTTAGAATAAAAAAAATAGATTAAGTGTTGGTTTAGTGAATCGAATAGACCAAATTAAAAAAAAAAAGGATTTAGCGGTTTTTAACGATATAGATGTATATTAAACGGTTTTATTTATTTAATTTAATTTAAAATCCTAAATTAATTTTATTTTTACAAAATATTATAATTTATTTGAAAAAAATTATTTGATATCACCATAAGCATATGATTTATTGTTTTATATATGGAATATTAACTTATATATAATTTAAATATAAAAATATAAAATTACAAATAAAGACATATATATATATATGATTACGTATGTATATGTATATATATAATATTGCATAAACTATAGATAATAGTATATCAATTTATAGCTTTTCACTTTTTGGATTAAAAAATAGTTTTTAGATAAATATGTATTATTTATATTATTAAAAAAGAAACACTAAAAATAGCGTCCGTGTGTATAAAAATCTACAAAATTACTAAAAATTTATTAAAGATAATTTAATTAATACAGAATTTTTTGAAAATAGAACATAATAAATTATATACACCTAATCATATATATTTTTATCAAAAAATAATTTTCACTTATTTTTATCATTAGTTATTTTTATTATTATATTTTTTCATTTTACTCTTATCTTATTTTTACTTTTGTATGAAACTAAAAATAACCTCATTCATATAATACTAAAATATTTATATTTTTTTATATATTATAAATGATTATAATAATTGTGATTTTTTGCGTAACGCGAGGTAAAATCTAAAAAATACAGTTCACTAACGGGTTGAAATTTAATAAATTGTATAACATATATTTATTAAAAATAAAATTATTAATATTTTAAATATTTATATTTATAAATGCATTTTATCGAAAAAATAAGTATCAGAACAAATTGAAAAACAAAACAGAAAAGTTGGAAAAATTCTTCCATTTATTAAATTAAAAATTTGTTTAAAAAATTTAATTGTATTGATTAATTTCCAAGCAATAGATTAAATTTTAAATATGCACTTTAAAATCAAAACAATAACTTTTAAATACGCAGTTAATCCAAGAAAAAGAATACTAATAAACAAATAAATATTAGAATAAAGCTAAAAATAAAAATAAAAGGATGCACCACACAAACACATCATACGTAGTCTTTCCTACTAAAAAAAGTGGAACAAAAAGTTTCTTCATAAAATTTGAACGCCTAAACCACCGCATTTTTATTTAGACTGAACCGCATATCTAAATAAAACTAATTGCTTGAATGGCTATCTGCAGGGGCGTACCACTTGGACGTAAGAACTGCAATTTTTTCCATCTCCCATTGATAACCTACAAATCTATTCTTTATTTTTTTTATTAATGTTTCCACATGTATGCAACTTTTTCTCTTTCTAAAATCTAGAATGTGGCAAGAGGGATCACATTTAGCAGGTCAAAACATTTTCAGTACAAACAATTTAGATTTTCAAAATTGTTGGAGATAGGTTTAGCACCTCTCCAAAAAGCCCTTTTTAAACCGAGATCAACTCATTTAGTTATTTAATTATCTTATATCGGATATTATCCTAAAAAGAGATAAATCTCTACCGCGGTAAAAAAATAAAAGATAATAAAAAATATTAAGAGATAAGGAAGACTTCCCGCAGATAAAAAAGACTTCCCGCAGAGAAGGAGATTTCTTAATCCGCAAAGAAAAGAAGTCCCGGAAGACCTTATAAATAAGAACGAGCCGAAGACAAGAAAGACATTCTGGACATTCGACACAAGTTCGGGAACACCCAAAGCTTCGACGGTCCTCTGAATTCTCTACGAGATTTAGAGCTTTTTACATCTCTTCCGAGAAACCCTAATTCCTTTGTAAACCGAACTACGTTTAGGCTTGATTCCTTCAATAGGGTACGTAGGCAGCCTTTTTTAAAGTTCAGCTATAATCAATAAAAACCCTACTTCATCTTTCAACGGAGTTTCAACTTTGCTATTTGATATTCTTTTACCCCCGCAAACCTCAATCTCATAATATTCGTTTGTGAGATTCTTGTTTAACATCTGGCGCCGTATGTGGGAAATAATTAGAGAATTATCAAACTCTAAAAGTCGAAAATTCGATACCAGAAAAAGCATAGCTAAGACGTCCGGTGCGCCTCCGCCAACAACGTGCCATAAAAAAGAAATTCGAAGAAGACATCTATACTCTATTCGTCTGTCCCCTATCTCCAACATCCCATAAAAATAAAGATAAATGCTACGCATCCTAACTCATTATTTTATGCGTTTTCTTCATAAGAATCACATTGTTAAATCACGTGATCACCTATATCCGAATATTGTTTTACTGTCAACATGATTTTATTACTTTAATAAATCAAGCAAAAAGGAATCTTTGTGCATCGTTGCCTTTACTCGATCACGGACAAAAAAAAAAGAATATTTTGCTTACATAAATACAACTTTTTCTCAGGAGAAGATTGATCTCTGAAGAATCCCAAATCGGATATCAACTCCAAGTTACGGAATAGAGACGACGACCTCAACAACCTATCGGCTCTTAAACAAAAAAAGGAAACGAAGCCAATTACGACATGTATATGGCTCGTCATCTATCAAAGAGCTCCTCAACTCTTCTCATGTCATCACGTCGTCATTACCTCTCCCTGAGCTCGTCATGCCGACGTCAAAGCCTTCAGGTTTAACCTGAACTTCCGTCTTTTCAAGTTAGGATCTCTTAATTTAAAAAAAAAAAACAAGACCAAACAAAAGATGAAGAAGAAAGGCAAAGAAATACAACAAAAAGAAACGAGCTCTTGCTCTAAAAAAAATGAAGAAAAGACTTGAAGAACAAATATAGAAGATAATAAGAAGTGAATAAGAGATGGAGATGGAGAAGAAGAAGAAGAAGAAGAAGAAGCAGAAGAAGAAGAAGTCCAGAAGCACATGAATTAAAGCCACGGGAGAAAAAAAAAAAAANATCTCCCTCGACGAAGACAAGATCTGAAGCCGAACAGATGGCGATCCAACCCGCATTCAATAACGAGTTCATCAGCTTGACGTCATCATCGGCCTAACTCGAATCACGATCCAACATGGCAGAACAAGTTCTCAAGCTCATACCGGCTCGGCCTCGTCATCATACCGGCTCGGCCTTGTCTTCTCCTCACTATGTCGACCATATCATCTCTTCACTCTGTCGACCTCGCCATCCTATTGAACTCACAAAGTTTACAGTCAATCCAAAAAAATATATATATAATAACGAAGAAGAAGAAGACAAGCTCCTCAGTACAAATAAAGAGCTATCACACTCCAGGAAAGAAGAACGAAGAAGCTCATTTCAACTCCCCAACCTCTGCTCTTAAAACGAAGAAGAGAAATCCTGTCTTAAACGACGAGCCAAGAAAAAAACAAAAGAAGAGGGGAATAACTCACTCACTCACACCTTAGAAGACGATGCGAAAATCAGAAGGTTTTGGCAATAAAAAAAAAAGAGAAAAAAGAAGCAACAAAGAAAAAAAGGACGACCTTTCCTCCAATTAGAGTTCTCTATCGATGGCCTCCACCGAAAAACTACAATCACCAATCATCTGCTAACCTCCACCGAAGATGATCCCAGATCATTCAAAATCATAATCAGAAATCAAAATGAAGCTTCCCACAGTCCCCCGAGCCGACAACGTTGACGATGCTCTCCAGTTTCTTATCACCGTTAATGGTAATCATTCCAATTGACGATTGCGTATATTGATTAATTTAAGCCCAGAATAAGGCCCATTTGCGTCAAGAAAAGGAAGAAAGAAGATC
>KE155148.1:82995-96951 GCA_000411075.1 Sisymbrium irio
AATATTAAGAGATAAGGAAGACTTCCCGCAGAAAAGGAGATTTCCTAATCCGCAAAGGAAAGAAGTCCCGGAAGACCTTATAAATAAGAACGAGCCGAAGATAAGAAAGACATTCTGGACATTCGACACAAGCTCGGGAACACCCAAAGCTTCGACGGCCCTCTGAATTCTCTACGAGATTCAGAGCTCTTTACATCTCTTCCGAGAAACCCTAATTCCTTTGTAAACCGAACTACGTTTAGGCTTGATCCCCTCAACAGGGTACGTAGGCAGGCTTCTTCAAGGTTCAGCTATAATCAATAAAAACTCTATTTCATCTTTCAACGGAGTTTCAACTTTACTATTTGATATTCTCTTGCCCCCGCAAACCTCAATCTCATAATATTCGTTTGTGAGATTCTGGTTCAACAAAAATTAATTGGAATATTAGAAAAGTAATCTCTTTGTTCCTTGATATGTTTAGATGTCACTACGAAATCGAGAATATACTCTGTGAAATCTGTATGCTGACTCGCTACTTGTTTGCCATATGAAAGCAAGATTAAATCCACTTTATGAAAATCAGAAACACACAAGATACTGATATGGAAACATGGAAAGGCATTCAGAAGAGGACATTCCTTGAAAACCCTTTCTTTTGGTTAACGCATGATGGTTGAGAGGAGGAATGCAACCGAAATAGTTTATGGTTGTCCAGTAGACTATAAAGGCTATAGCTTTGAGATGTTACCATTTGGTTCTGGTTGGAGAATATGTGCATGGATCTCTTTTGCCATGGCAGTATTGAAATGGGACTACTAGACTTGCTTCAATTCTTCAATTGGAGATCGGCTGAGGAGAATAAAGATATATGTAGACATGGAAGAAGCTGATGATGCACACCATTGTTAAGAAAGTTCTCTCTTCAACATCATATTTGATCTTTTATCATCAAAATGTGGCCTGACTTTAAAAAAAGAAACCTTCAAGAAAAGAAAAACTTGTAGTTATTATATGAATTTATATAGTTTCAAAAGTTGAGAGAGAAAAATGATATGTATCTGCTTATGTTTAGTCTTGTTCTTGATATCAGCCACTGTTTCTCTAATTCTCTTGGAAGTAAATAGGAGCTGCTACGTGAAGTCTTATGGTTTCTTTAATCACAACCTTCAAGTAGTTAAGCTTATCAAAATTTTCATTCTTCCTCGATTCTCTTCTTTGGTTTGCTTACAAATCAAGAATGGATCTCGTCCTGAGCTTTTTTATTATCGTCGGGGGTATTTTAAAAAGCTTTGCCATTGCTCAAATCATGTTGATGGCACTTGTGTCTACTTCAACAATATATATATTATAAACAAAAACACAAGGTGGTTAAGGATATGTTTTAGATTCAAGATTTCTTAAGAACTAAATGTACAGAAACATTAAAAACTTAAATCTAAAATTTTATAGATATTAAGATAATAAAAATTACAAACTTGAACGTGCTATCAAAACCTTAAATATAAAGTAAATGTAGAAAACCTTATATTTGATAAAAGTATAAAAGATAGTGTAAGATAAAATACTTTCACGGTGGAAACCAGTACATATCTAAGAAATTGTGAACTACATTCTATTCTTACAGGACTCAATAACATTTGCAGCCAATTGTGGAATCGTGATTCTTTGTGTCAAAATCACGAGAAGCATATTAACGGTAAAATAACAAAATCACTTTTCGAAGCTAAAATAATGTAAATGTGTCTAAAATTAGAAAATTTCATTTAATTTCTAAAATCTCACAAATATGAGGTATTTGAATGATTTATGTCATTATATGGAGATAGTACATTATGGTCTCTGACTCTCTGGTGTTACTATTCAAACCATGCTGAATTCAGGTAAAACCAATCTTCAAAACCTCTTTATCTACTGACTATTTTCAAAAAAATCTATTCTAAAGAAATGCTTTCTATAGGTTATTCCCAATATGGCAGCAACTAATGAGGTTAGCCGTACAATATATGGATTGGTGTAAACGATCGGACGTTAACTTCTGTTGTATTTGCTTGGTTGCGTAACAAAGAAGAGCCTCGTGCGAGTAATAAATAAAATAAAATAAAAACGCCTTAAGTTTGCTCACGCTTTCTCTTTCTCACAGAACCCAAAACCTCGCTTACTTTATATGGAGCATCGGTTCTTCTCTTCCTCCCCATGATATTTTCTGGTAAAACTTGATCAAAGTTAAAGACGCCATCGGAATAGGCAACTAAGACGATGTCATCACACTACAAGAGGCTCCAATAACTGTGCAAACTTCAGAGAGAAGCCATATTTCTCGCAACTCGTAAATCCTATAACAACATCCCTAGCGTTGTGAATGAAGATTGCCAAAGGTCCACATCTGGCAGCCTTGCTATAGCCACAAGAAGAACTTGATGAGAATTAGATGTCGAGTGTAGACGATGACAGGCGCAGCTTTTCCTCAGAAGAAGCCTCTTTAGCATTGTTGGTATCTTAATTAGCCTTAGTGGCAGTCTTAGCTTTGTCAACTGCATAACGGAAATCTTGAGCAGATACATCGAGATCAGTTGGAATGAGAAGCAGTTTTAGCATCGTTAAGTGCAGAACATGAACCTCGAGAGAAGAGACCTCAAGTTATGTTGGCGGAACTAGGCCGATGTAGTAAATTGAGCCACAATCAGCCTGGAAAAGGTACCTTACAAAAAGTTGAAAAATACTTTTATATAGGTAGATTTTTAGTATTTGGATATTTTAAAGAGAAATTCAACAAATATGATTATGATAATTTTAATAGGTAGGGTTTTAGAATTTGGTTCTATCATAGCAAGCTGGGAAATTATGGGTTCATCTGTTGTTTCTATTCACGTTTGTTAAAAACAGTGTTGATTTTATGGGTATTTTATCACCAAGAACTAATGGTCATTCGATTTTTAGGTCTTTCTACTGTCAATACATATTTATGTAAACTTGTTAAGCTGTGGTCTTCCTAATTCGGATCCATACTTGTTGTGCAAAGAATTGAAATCAATGGACTAGGTGAATCATTTTGACTGATTCGAAGATTTTAACAGTCGATTATAATTAACTGAGGAACACCCATCTGACCAGCACAAAAAACAGTGAAGGAGTAAAAGAACAAATTAATCTGAATTTTACAGAAACAATCTCGAAAGAAATTGACACTTTTTGATCAGCCAGTTAAATATAGCGATGAATCCACATAATCATCCCAAGCTTCATCTTCCTAGAAACCTAATACGATTGAGATTTGGATGGAAATTCTTTTGTACAGTTTTGGGATGACAACGACAAATGTCGTATGTGCTGTTTAGACGTCCATCGAGGTTATACGGTTTGGAGGACTATAGTACAGCCTTCAAAATAAGCCAACCTTTTTTTTTCCAAAAATATAGGTAAATAATTAAACCAACGAAAAGGTAAACTAAACCAACTAGTTTAAACCAAACTCACATCACAATCGGTAGAATCGAATCATAATTATAATTCACTGATATATATGGTCAGAATATCCAAACCAAAGGCGTGGTGGAGAGCACACTGCGTATATTTTCCATTAGATAATTAATCATTAATAAACTATGTGAGTGATTTGGCATAGTTTTGTTTTTATCGATAAAGTATTTGTCGGGGGTTAAATATTTGCAAGGACGTCATCGCTTAAAAATTAAAATATTGCAAGACGACTTTCGTTACCATCATTACTATGATTTGTATATATGTATCACATGATTCACACCATATGTTTCTTAATGATCAGCATTTGAGCTCCACGTCAAATATTTGAATAACGTTTCATTGCTAATCCAAGACTGAATTAGAGATTATAAACAAAACAAAAAAACACAAATCATACAAAGTAAGCTCCGATTATTTATTGGTTTAATGTAAATTACACGTTAGTGATAGCAAGTGACATGTGGCAAGATCCGGATACTGAAGTACAATACTCCAAACATACTCAAATGAGACATGCAGTTAAAACGTAAGAATTTAAAGACGGTAAGCATTTTTAGGCACCACGTGCCGTGCCACTAACGGGTCCCCATACGACGTTTACATTCCTCAGCTATTCTCGATAGCGATCCGTCACAACTCGACTTCTCCCCCGTGTCCCTTAGCTTCTTCGCTTTCTTTCTCATCTCGCAACCTTCTTCGTCCACCATAATCCTTCTCACCAACGTCTCGATCTCCACCCTCAAAATCACTCCCTCGGATGGTAACTTTTGAGACCGGACGGCTATTCCAAGCTCCTCGTTGAGCAGCGTTGCGTTCGTCATTTGTTCCGCGAAAAGCGGCCAAGCGATCATGGGAACGCCACTAACGACGCTTTCAAGAATCGAGTTCCAACCACAGTGAGTCAAAAACCCACCAACAGCTCGGTGAGCTAGTATCTCCATTTGCGGGGCCCACGAAGAGACCACGAGGCCTCTGTCAAGCGTCCGGCTAACGACCTCTTCCGGTAGATAATCCGGCGTACCGTCTCCTATTTTTCCGCTGCTAGCCGAGAAATACGCGCTGCTAGCTACACCATCCACCGGCGGACGGACCACCCAAACAAATCGTTGCTGACTCAACTCGAGCCCCCAAGCTAATTCGGTTAGTTGCTTAGCCGATAAAGAACCGCCACTTCCGAATGAGATGTAGAGTACTGACTCGTCCGGATGTTTGTTTAACCAATCAAGAACCGGATGATTGGTTTTTGATGGATCAACCGGTCTGTACAAAGGACCAATTGGATAAATCGGTACACGAGCGATCCGACCCAAAAGCTTTGGGTCTTGAAGAGATTTCAAGGTTTTGGGCTCCATATCAGTCCATGTGTTCACTATAATACCATCAACCGTTGGGTATAGTAAACCAAGTGGAATAACTTCCTGGTACTTCTGGCTCGACGGGTCAAGAAATATTTCCAAAGTATCCTCAAACCGAAGAGGTTCACATCCCGGTACAGCTAAGGGCTTCTTCTTGATTATGTGGTCTTCTTCGACGTCTTTGTCCAACGTCGGGAAATACATCATCAACGCTGCAAACCGTGCGTTTGACGCAATGAAGATATAAGTCAACATGTTGAACTCGTCACCGAGTCGTAAGGCGTCCAAGCTTAGAAAATCTACTATAAGAGCCGTTGGTTTGTGCTGCATCTCAGCGATCTTTGAACGGATGGATAGAACGGCCTCACGCATCATGATCAAGATCTTCATCCCAAAAGAGGTTGATGGGTCCACTAAGCTGGAGATTTCCGGAGACGGGAGGCTGATGACGTCAACAAGGGTTGTGTCGCAGCCCGGTGAGTTGAGGAATTCGGATTGAGCGGAGGCTGCGTCAGCTTCGAGAACGAAGATGGTGACGTGGAAGCTGTGGAATCCCGCTAAGCGTTTTCCGAGTTCGATCACCGGGATGACGTGGCCCAATCCTGGGCTGGCTAACATGGCCGCGTGAGGTTTTGCATTCTGCATTTCTCCGGTCGGCGATCTGATTCTTCTTGTTGCCGTGTGTGTTTAATATACAAAAACAAAAGTTCTCAAACGTTTTAAATATACCACCTGAGTTGTCTTATACAAACCTGCTCCGTTTTATATTATATCAGTAAGATATTAGTACCACCTGAATTTGACTTGTACAAACCTGCTCAATTTTATATTATTACCAGTAATAATGCAATATATTAGTATAATATAATATATAACGTACATAATTGCTTAAATGAGTGAGATATTTTGTTTGAACTAACGTCAACGTCAGCGTTCAAGCAAACCATCTCTAACATTGAGAAACCATACGAATCTCTAAAAAATAAAAATATTAATAATTTAATCATATAACTATATTTTATAATTTTTAAATCATTAAAATGTTTAGTATATAATATATAACAAAAAAATAGAACTACTTCTAAAACTAATATTTTGGAATTTTTTTACTTTCTCTCTCCTATTTTTTTCTTTAATTTTAATGATGAAATTCTAATTAAAAAACCACCATAAAAGATAATCTAAAATCATTATTTAATTAGAATTTCCTTATTTAATAATCTAAATCATTATTTAAGAACATCTCCAACAATTAAAACCTAGGTGGGACTCTAAAAAAATAAAAGATATAATATTTTAATTGAATAACTAAATTTTGTATTCATTTTTAATTCTAAAATGTTAGTCATATGACATGCGGAAGGTATAAGTCTAAAGATGGTTTTAAAAACACTTGTTTTAGAATTTTTCTACACTCTTTCTCTTATTTTCTTATTTTATTCTTTATTTTTAATAGTAAGGTTCTGATTAAAAAATCACCATTAAAGATAATCTAAAACCTCTGATTTTAGAATTATCTCTAAATTTTATTCTTCTACATGCTATCCTGTTAACAAATTCATGATTTCAAAAATATTAAATTTAGTTATACAATTAAAATTTAAATATTTTTATTTTTATTTTAGAATCTTACAAAACTTTTTTATGGTCTAAAAGACCAGTCAGAGTTTAAAATACCCTCTAGACTCCCATGCATATCCCAAACAGGTCGGAGCCAGAGGAACTGTCACGCCCGAACTAATATGTTATTTGGTTCTTCTTAATCTCATTTCAATGAAATTGAAGTCTCGTTAATTAAACAGATAAAAAGGATTTTCTTAATCAATAACATTAATAAAGAGATTAATGAGAGAGACTACTAATGATTAGCTGATTAAAGTATCTTAATACAGTAAAACCTCTATAAATTAATAATGTTGGGACTTTAAAAAATTATTAATTTATAGAAATATATGCATAATCCTTAATTTCTTAACTTTTTAAAGAAAAATGATGTTATTCTAAAAATGAATCTATTAATAAAAATGCTATATGAGAATTTCAAGTTATAAAAATAAAATTATTTATCACACTAAAATAGATTTTAATAAGATATATTGAATAATCATGTAAAAATAATGTATGTTATAAGTTCAACATGTATAAAAATAAATGAATATACTTCAGAATGATCAAAATGGAACTAAAAATGATATTACAATACTTTTGAAACCATTTAAAAATATTAAGTTAATCATCATGTCTATAAATATTTTTTTACAATATGTGTAAAAGGTTTTATAAGTTTTGGATTTAAATCTAAAAGATAAATATCAATAATATTTTCAATATAAATAATATTAGAGATAAAACATTAATGAATCTTAATTTAAAACAAAAATAAAATATTATAGTCATATATTAGTATAATACCTTACATATATGCATAAATCTATATAATTATTAATTTATTTTATTATTGGGACCATATTTTTACATAGAGTTTTAGAAAAAGTTATTATCTTATTATTTTATCGAATTTTTCTAATTTTTACATTGACTCGATTTAGGACCAGAAAAATTTATTAATTTATAAAGATTATTAATTTATCGAATATTAATTTATAAAGGTTCTACTGTATAACTAATGTAATATCCATTTAAAATGATGTTGGACATCGTCATTCCCATAGAAAAAGTTTTAAAACTAAAGTTTTAGTTTTTTTGTTTGGTTAAGAAAACAAATCAACGTTTCAGATTTGACCAATACAACCTTTTGTTCAAAATCCGAAGAGTTTTTGTTTTTTGTTTTTGTTTTGACAAACACACGCTTAAATGAAAAGAAAAAATGAAGATTTGGGGATTAAAGATAAACCACTCAAGTATACAAATTTAACACAAATTATTAGGGATTGCAAAGTGACACAATAAATGGAAAAAAAAAAAGAAAAAACGTGATAGCATGCGGCATGCAAGTGATACTCGGCAAGACACGAAAACAAACCACAAATATTCGAGAAAGACTAAAACGAATACACCGTTCAAACGTAAACTTTCAAAACGATAAGCATTTCTAGGACTAGGCACCACGTGCCATTCTGGCTCGCTCCAAAATACGGTCGCATTCCTTTGCCACTCTCGATAGCGATTCATGTGATGGTCCACCATCACAACTCACCGACATAGCAGCCGTGTCCTTCAGTTTCTTCACCTTCTCTCTCATCTCGCAACCTTCCTCCTCCACCATGATCCTTCTAACCAACGACGCGACCTCCACCCTCGAAATCACTTCCACTGACGGCAGTTTCCTAGACCTGATGGCGATTCCTAGCTCCTCGTTGAGCAACGTCGCATTCATTTTTTGCTCCGCAAAAAGCGGCCAAGCAATCATTGGAACGCCGCTAACGACGCTTTCAAGAATAGAATTCCAACCGCAGTGAGTCAGAAACCCGCCGACGGCT
Organism: Sisymbrium irio; assembly: GCA_000411075.1. Classification (NCBI taxonomy): domain Eukaryota; kingdom Viridiplantae; phylum Streptophyta; class Magnoliopsida; order Brassicales; family Brassicaceae; genus Sisymbrium; species Sisymbrium irio. Next base: position 91,253 of record KE155148.1, read on the forward strand.
TGGTGGGCTAGGACCTCCGCTTGTGGGGCCCATGAGGAGACCACAAGGCCTCTCTCCTGAGTCCGGCTTGTGAACTCTTTTGGTAGATAATCCGGCGTACCATCTTGTATCTCTCCGCTGTTAGCCGATAAATACTCGCTGCAAGCTGAAGTGTCTACTGGTGGACGGACAACCCAAACGAACCGTTGCTGACTTAACTCGAGCCCCCAAGCCAATTCGGTTAGCTGTTTAGCTGTGAGAGAACCACCGCTTCCGAATGAGACGTAAAGTACGGAGTCCTCAGGTTGCTTGTTTAACCAATCCAAAACCGAATGGTTAGTTTTGGATGGATCAACCGGTCTGCACAAAGGACCAATTGGATAAACCGGTACACGAGCGATTCGACCCAAGAGCTTTGGGTCTTGAAGAGATTTCAAAGTTTTGGGCTCTATATCATCCCATGTATTCACAATAATACCATCCGCCGTTTGGAAAACTAAGCCAAAAGGAACAAATGTCCGGTATATCTGGTCGGTTGGGTCAAGGAATGGTTCAAGAGTATCCTCAAACCGAACCGGTTCACATCCAGGCATAGCTAAGGGTTTCTTCTTGATTATGTGCTCGTCTTCAACGTCTTTCTCCAGCGTTGGGAAGTACATAGTCAGTGCAAGAAAACGTGCGTTTGAAGCGATAAAGACATAAGTCAACATGTTGAACTCACCACCGAGCGGTAACGCGTCCAGACCAAACAAGTCTACGATCATAGCCGTTGGTTTGTGGTGCATCTCCTTGATCTTTGATCGAATGGTTGGTATAGTCTCACGCATCATGGCCAAGAGCTTGATCACGAAGAAGGCTATGGTTCCACTAAACCGGAGATATCCGGAGTGGGGAGGCCGATGACGTTAACAAGGGTTGCATCGCAGCCAGGTGAGTTGAGGAATTGGGATTGAGCGGAGGCTACGTCGGCTTCAAGGACGAAGATAGTCACTTGGAANCCTCAAACCGAACAGGTTCACATCCAGGTATAGCTAAGGGTTTCTTCTTGATTATGTGCTCGTCTTCAACGTCTTTCTCCAGCGTTGGGAAGTACATAGTCAGTGCAAGAAAACGTGCGTTTGAAGCGATAAAGACATAAGTCAACATGTTGAACTCACCACCGAGCGGTAACGCGTCCAGACCAAACAAGTCTACGATCAGAGCCGTTGGTTTGTGGTGCATCTCCTTGATCTTTGATCGAATGGTTGGTATAGTCTCACGCATCATGGTCAAGAGCTTGATCGCGAAGAAGGCTGATGGATCCACTAAACCGGAGATATCCGGAGTGGGGAGGCCGATGACGTTAATAAGGGTTGCATCGCAGCCAGTTGAGTTGAGGAATTGGGATTGAACGGAGGCGGCGTCGGTTTCAAGGACGAAGATGGTGACTTGGAAGCCGTGGGATCCAGCTAAGCGTTTTCCGAGCTCGATCACCGGGATGACGTGACCCATTCCTGGGCTAGCGAACATTACAGCATGTGGTCTTGTAATCTGCATAGCCTCTCAATCGATAAACGTTGGCTTTTTTTTGTATTTTTGTATTTTTGTTTGTTTGTAGTGTGGGCTACTACTCTCTGATAATGCAAACGAGTTTATTTATAGAACCAAAACTCTTCTTTCAACGTTTTGTAAAAGTATAATATAAGGTCTATTCTACCACCTTAATTCTCTCTTTTTTTTTTTTGGACAACACCTTAATTATCTTTTTCAAACAAACAAAATAATATAAATAACTAGGATGTAACTGTATCTCAGTGACCTGCATATATATTTTATATAGAGAAAATAAATATCCATGTGAGTTGTCGAGTGAATGGTGTTTAATGCATTGACGAAAGGATAAAACTCATGTAGCATGTCCATTACACAGGAGTATTGTATATGTATTATATATAACATACGTATATTTATATATCGTATTATCCATGATAAGCCATTAATTAGGCATAATATATATACTGTGTGTGTGTATGATGTATATATGCATCAAGTTTCTAGATGATTTTCTCGTAATTGCTAAGAAGCAAATAGTTTTTTAGATGCTTGGTCAGTGATCGCAAATTCGCAATTTCATTTTCCCAAACAAACATTTTTTTTTCTTTAACCATCTGATGATAATTCAAAAGGTGCATTACTAGGTAAAATTAAACAAACCGGCTAACAATAAATCTTCGAAAAACTAAGCTTATAGAAGGGAAGTATGAGCCTAAATAAGAAAACAATATTGGAAAGGGTACAAACTAAACTGAAAATTTGACAAATTCATCCATGGTTCGTTCGGATCAACTCGAGTCAACCCACCGATCTGGTAGTCCAGAGAACAAATTCCCACTCCACTTAAGAATTATTCCAAAGAACCTAGTATCAGAAAAAAAGTTAAAGGCGGAAAAATGAGCTACAAAAACTCCTGAACTATTAACTATATATAAATATAAGTTTTTTTTTTCCGTTTTGGCTTTCTCATCTCATCAAAATAAATATCACATATTTCGAATATTGAATATTAAAATAGGACACATTTAATAAAAAGTACACAAAATTTTCTTAAATATTTTATATATATTTTTTTCATTTTCTATTTTATTGTTTTTTCTCGATTATCAGTAAAAAAGATAAATCACCAAATGACAAATAATTCAGTTGAAAATTAGAAACATGATCTCATCAAAAAACCACAAACACCATTACATCAGAAAACAAAAAAAAATATTCTGACAATGAACAGACAATAATTGATAAATAGTAAAGACACTGACATACCAATTTCTAACTTTTATGATAAAGTTAAATATCATCAAAACATAATATACAAAAATATTACCATAAAAACAGAAATCAATACCGATAACGTTAACTGGAGGGTAATTAAATTAAAAATCCAAAAATAAAAAATAAATAACATGTGCAAAAAAAAAAAATTCATACTGAGATAATTGATATAAAATAAACAAAAGTTTCAGATTGAGTATTTAAAATCAATAAATAATATTCAGTAAATAATAAAAAGCACAAAAAATAACTAGGTGTTAAATATAAAAAATAAACTATATAAAGTTATGATAAAAAGAAGAAAAAAATAAAGACAAAAAATATATACTATAACTAAAGAAAATAATATAAAATCTAAAACAACTATAATAATGCTAGAAAAAACAATAGAAAGGTGATTGTAAAAGCAGAAACAAAAGGAAAAAAATATTAGTGACTTTATAACAAATAATTAATACAATATTAGTCACATCACAATGCATAGCTCAGACCATTTCTAATATACACATAAATTAGAATTAATATCGTATATAAAATATAAAATAATAAAATAAAAATTAAATGACTAAACACATAAAGAAAGTTAGTTTTCAAAAACTTCAAAGAAATTGTATCTTTCAAATTCATAAAATAAATATAGTATTTCACAAATAGTCCATATTATAGTTTAAGTCCTAATTTTTTTTCAGATGTACTGCATCAGTGTAACTTCTTCAAGTTAATAAAGCTCAGGTTGCAGACAAAATAAAAAGAAATTTAAAAAAAAAATAATACAATAATGATATATCCCCATTGTCGTATAGTGCTTTTTGTCAAGATATAAAAAAATAAATTGTAATAGTTTAGCTATCCAACTTAAAGTTCTATAGTGTTTATAAATAACATGTATAAATAAATAAATTATTAATTGATTTATAGATGCTTTAAGTACTATGAAAGGCATAATTAAATTTTGTCATATACTGTATATGATAGATGTTACTAAATTTAAAACATACTAATATTTATTTCAGTATTGAAAAACGTATCAGTCTGAATAATAAATCATAGTTTATTATATTAAAATGTAAGATCTTTTAGAGAATATTTAGGATTTTATGATATAAAATATTTTAGATTTTGAGATTAATTTTAATTTTATTACAGTTTATGCGGACATATATATATATATATATATTATAACGGATTATTTTAAATATATTCTCTTTATTCTATTTTATAAGTCATTTTAATTAAAAGAACTATTATTAAAAAAATTATAAATGTGTTTACTTTTACATTGCAATTATTATTTTATATTTAACTAAAAACACAACTAACCAATCATAAAAAGATACTGAAGAAAATCAGTAGTCACAATATTATAATATCTGCATATAACTTGTAGAAAAATAAACAAAATGGAATAAATAATTCTTCTAAAACAACTTATAAAATGGAAACAGAAAAAGTATATTTTATAGTTTATTTTTAAAAATGCTAAACGTTTTAATTTTATGTTTTCAGTTAAAATATTGCTTAAATGGACGGAGTATTTATTATCACCGTTTGACTAGTATAACGGAGAAATATCCAACATTTAATTTATTTAAAATGGTAAATTGGGGCTGCGTCAACTGTGCAATATTTGGCATTACGTAATTAATTATACCTAATCATCACTCATGCAAGTTGCAGAGATTCAGAGACTACTGAGCGTTGGACTCGGGAGTCTCGGAGTACATAAAAACACCGTATCTGGAAGCTTTGAGCGAGGCAGCTACATTTATAACAGCCACGTTTGCTCTAGTTACGTAAGATATATCGAACTATGTATATTGTGTCAGTCTATATTTCTATCAAGATAAAGATATATAGCTCGTCAATTCTCGAACATATGGAACTTTTGTTAAACAATATGGAGTCATATAGATTCGCTGACCTGATTCCTAATAACTAAATTTTTTGGCAGGATTTAAAATATTCAAGGTACCTTAATAGATTAGATTAGTTTACCCTAAGTTTCAAATCATAGAACTCTTGAGTCTTTGAAAAAAAAATTTAAAACCTTAGATTCAATTATCAATCTTTAAATAAAATCCGTATACTGTAATCTGGTTGACTAAACTCAGTGGTTTACGAGTCATAGAGATTCACTACTCTGATTCCTAACAGCTAACTCTTTTTCTTTCTTTTTTTTTTTACGAGGGATCATCAATTTCGTATGGTTTATCTGAACTTATTATTATTATTTTTTTGGACTTATTGTTTATTACGAAGACAAATTCGTTTAAAGAATACAACGTCAGTATCGGTCAGTTTATATACTTTCTTAATTATTTATTACTAAAACGTTTTAATTAATTATATATTTAAATATTTATTCTTATCTGCAAACTCTTTTGAGTCCTTTATAATATTTTGATGAAGGCAAAAAAAATTATTCTAAAACAATAAAGTCAGGGTTTGTTGTGATTAACTGGACCAAGTCAACGATACTAAATGCCTTATAATAATATAGTGTTCACTTACAGTTTCACTTATTAATCTATGGGTGAATACTATGCTAGTACAACGCATTTACTATGACTTCGTTAGTTACAATCGGACCCAGAAATATTTTTTTATCAGAGTCAAAAAAATTAATAAAAATATTAGTTATAATAAATAATTATTTTAAAATATATTTATATAATTAAATTATCTTATAACATTTTTAAAAATATATGTATGATACTGAGAATTTTTATAAAATAAATCTATTTATTTTTGACATATATTTATTAATTTTTTTACTATTTACTGTATATATCGCATACATCTGCGCAGACCACCATCAACAAAATATTATCAATCAAAACATATGATTTTTTTCATATAAATTCAAAATATTTCAAATAAACAAATAAAACTAAAAAGCCATTAAAATAAAA
>KE155150.1:23481-53777 GCA_000411075.1 Sisymbrium irio
GGATGTCCAAATTCGATGTAGTGATTAACTAATTCCGGATGATAGGGATATCTATTTTTTTATAACATAAATTAATAGTCATTTTGATATTTTCACGAGAACTAAAAATGGGTAAATATATATTATTATACTTGAGTTTTGAAATAATTGTACTATACATTTATATTACATTTTAATTAGCAACAAATGACAGAATTTTCGGGAATTACATCAAAATTAACTTATTCGTTGTAGAGAAAATATTACTTATACGATACTAAATCGATATGGAAGATATTCTTCATAACATTTATTTTTAGTAAATTGTTCGAAACATATTGTTTGCTTGCAGTGATAAGTGAAAAGTCTATTTTATTCCTAATATAAAACTGCAAATGCATAACAAAATATAATAGTATAAGAAGATTTGAACTAAAAGGACCAAGTGTAATATTATACTTTTACGAGAGTAAAATCTAAAACAAAATGTGATTTTTTTTTTGTTTGTGGTAAAGGTAGATAAATCTAAATATGTTGTTATAAGAAAATAATTTAAAAATAATTTTTTTTAAGGCAATTTAAATGTATATGTTGATGTAAAGTCATGGATACATATATATTTACTAATATTGGTGTATATATATATATACACATATCAGGACACTAGCCGCAAAAATACGCAAAAGCTTTGCGGAATTGCGCCGGAGAAAGCCGCACCATGGCGGAGGCGATCTGAACAATTTTCGGTTTACAATCTTAAAAACTAAAAAGTCATTATAAAATTCATTTTAGTGTACTTCACCTTTTTCCATGCTTTAGCTTTATCATAAAGTAGGGCAGGAAAAGTTGCCTTCGTTAATTCATCGAAATTATGTTTTCTTTTGATAAAAAAAGAAACAAATTTAAGAGAATGGAAATATTTAAAATATAAACAAATGGAGGGTATACTTTTATACACGGTGTATAAGCAGTCGAATATGTTTGTAACATTTTCTGCATACTACACGTACAAGTAACTTGCATGCATCTATCGATCAAATGTAGATTTAAACAGTTGTTAATTCCAGTTTCAAATAGTTCCAGTTTTTCTAATCAACAAAAATCTCAATGTGTTCGGTCCATATTTCTGTTAAGCTATATGTCTTCGTCAATAATTTTCTTATTCCAGCTAAATGATAAAAATAAATTAACGTTCTCTTTGTTTTTTTTGGTACGAAACGTTCTCTTTGTTGGTGACTCAACATATGTTTTTTTTTTTGAACTTTAACTTAACATATGTTACGTAGGGTTTAAAAGGAATTTAATTAAACAAAGCTAGTTACGTTAAAATGAGTCAAAAGTTGATCTGAGTCTTCATTACATAGGAATATCGGATCATCAAGTTGCTCATAAGCTTTTAAAAAACATATTACTAAAATAGTCCGTGGCTAATGTTCAAAAAAAAAAAAAGAAGCCCGTGACTATAATGTTTTGATATCGTTTCCTCGTGGAATCTATTTCTTTTACAAATTTTTCCATGTTAATTATTAATTTTCAGTATTACAATTATATGACGTCCGGTCCGTTATACGTACCAAAGTTGTTTAATTAAACGTCTTCTTGCTTTATTTATCAAAAGTTCATTAAACTAAAAACCAGCAGCAAAAACTATCTGAAGCTGTTTCGGCTCGGATGATTCAAAGAGAGTTCTTTCCCGCCTACATACCTTGATGGAAGCATCTACTGTGTTCATACAAGATTTCTTATATTGAAACTTGTCAACCTTAATAAAAGGCTAGAGATATATTTTTGTTGGTGAAAGTCAAAGAAAGTTTAGAAGGATCTGATCTCAACAGAATTAAGCAAAATTTTCAGCTAAACTTCAGACTCCTAAATGGGTTTAGAATAGGTGCACACTGAAAAAGAAACGATCTCATATATCATCGGAGAGGATCCACAAATAAACACATCACTACCCCAAACTAAAACCCTATCTAGAGTAGTTAAACATAAACAACCATGCAGCAATAGCATGCTTAGATACAGCGATACAACTTTGTGCCAGATTAGTGAATACCCTGAAACGAGTGGTTTTGAGGTACAAATATACTTCACACATCTTTCAAGCAAAATCATCATTTATAGACCAAGAAGCGATGTCAGGTTTATAGTGGTGATGTAAGAGAAGAGTTATATAAGAATTCGGGAATGTCCAAAAGGAAGACATCAACCATTTAACACAGTTCAGTCTTTGAAAAGAGAGAATAACATGATACCGAGTCTAGGCAGACCCTGTGGTCGTAAATAATTAATTAGAGATCCTAAAAGAGTCTATGGATATCCCACCAAAAAAAGCATCTTCGAATTTTTTTTTATGTTGATATATATCAACATGAAAAAAACCATATGTTAGATATATATCAGCATGAAGACTAAGACCTTATATGGATGAAGGAAATCATCATATGCATCAGTTTGAACAGCTTACAAAGCATCCAGAAAAACCAAAGGACAGTCCTTATTTAGTGCCAAAAACATGAACTTCTTAAATATATACTCCTCACCCAAACTACCTAAACAGAATCGACTCGAAAATAGAACAGTCAAATGAGTTTAAGACTGCATGTTCAATCCATGCAGACTAATTAAGACCTTATGTTCAAAGTTCAAAGTGCCCTTAGCCTTAGGGAATAACAGCTCAGACCATGCAACCTTTGCCAATTGCACCCATTCGACTATCAAGCAATTTTGGCCATAGAAAAGAGCTTGTTAAACTGTTTATCTAACGATGATCTCCTTAGGGAGAAGAAAAGCTACAGTCCTTAAGTCAAGTAGACGAAAAATAATCGAAGAGATAATTCACAATTTTCCAGTGAATATTCTTGATCGTATTTGTTAAAAGAATGAAAAATAAATAGAACTGAAGGCTACGTTTCTCAGAATTAATTTCCATAGTTTGGAGATCCTCCTGTCTCCCCAAAAGATAATTACAATTTCCGAAAAATTCTCCATATAATAGTAGCTTTTTACAAACATATGTCGAATTATACAATTTTTGATACTAATATTCTTTTCATAAATATATATAATCCAAACTATTAATTTGAATTATTTTTAATTGTTTTAATTTTAATATATTGATTTGCGGAAAAAAATCTATTAAAAAAAAGAGGTTAACAATACATGTTCTGTGTTTTATACATACTTAAATCTATAAAATCGATCAAAATAGTATAATTTTTTTGCTAGAGATAGAAATGACTGATATTGGAGACTGCTTATTACTATCATGATACATTTTATACGATTTAATTGTGGTGATATTATCATCATGAATTTCTTTTAGAGAAAAATTAATTTATAAATGAAAGACAATATATAAAATTAATTTCAAAAAAAAACAGCATATAAAATTGATAGAGGAATGTATTAAGCATCATAACTGATAAAAACATCGTGAATATGAGTATGGAAAAGATTTATCACATACTAATTTGGCTAACAATTCTACATTAAAGATGAATGACAATAAAAATTTAAATACAATGAATTCGCCTTGTCCAAGAATGGCAATCTGCACAAGTTCACAAACCCCAAAATGTGATCCAAAAATTTCCAGCTTATTCTTTTTTGGATGCGGTTCAGATTTTACCATATGCACACTAATGCATCATGGAGGGAGGATTTAAAAACAACAGGTCGTGGCTGGATTTTAAAATTATCATTCTGGTAGAACTTTGAACCAAAATCCTCCATCGGAAAACATATCGGATTATCCCACCTAGCGAAAACAGTTAACAATGCTCTTCCAAGCGATGTAACAAACTATATATTGAAAAATTCATTTCGTTCAAACTCGCATCAGATTTTCAAAAATATCAGATTATTAAAGTTATCAGAGTATTTGTGAAAGGTAATTCTCATAATGTCTTTAAATTATTTTTAATATAAATTCATCTTTATTGGTAAGTATCTAAAAAATGTATTTCTTAACAATAAATTTTATTAATTTCATATGATTTAATATATAATTAAATTTTAATATGTTGAAAAATTTACACCAATCATAAGAGGACAAGTACTTAGTCAACATAAGATTTGGTTCCAAACTAAGAATTTGTAGAACCAAATCTACATTCTCTTACTTCCTTTTTGTATTTTTTATTTATATGAAATTGTAAGATACTGGGTTAAAGCCCAGAATAATAATGTTCTAACTATTATAGCTTTATAGTTTTTCTTACAACACTATAGTTTTCATAGAATCTTGAAACTTTAAATTATATCAAAAGTTTATTATCTATGATTATAGTATTTATTTCCTAGCATTATACCATAAAACCAAAGTAATAATTGATATTCAGAGTTAAGTACCTAATTTATTTAGACATGGTAGTTTTCGGATGAAAAGATTAATTAATACTAAAAGCAATGAAAAATAGAGACAAGATAACTAACCTCGTAAGATGAAACAATATTTAATAAGAGTATAATTTGAGAGAAAAATGGTTTTAACTTTTTTAAGGCCAAGGAAATGATGAAGAATGAAGCATGCTTTGTCCGTACCGGCCAAAATCTTTGTCGGAGACGATGTGTCGTTTCTTCCCGAATAATATTCTCTTTTCTCTTTGGTGTGTGTTGGAATGTAAAGGTTAATACTCACGAAAAAAGTAATACTATATCAAATCAGAAATGAGTTATCTTTAAAAGAATAAAAGATGAATATTAAATTTAATACTTCCACCTTCAATTCCAACATTAAAGACGAGGATTATTGAAGAAACAAAGAGACGAAATCCCATTTCGAACAAGTTAGTCCATGGTGTGGGCTGGTTTTAGATAAACACGGTTATTTTTCACTATATGTGATAAATGATAGTCTTGGAAACTATTATTAGATTAAGATGAAAACAACACTATCGAATCTGTATTTGCAAGATAACCAAGCCAAAAATTAAAAAGTTGTGATTTGTGAGCCTAAGAGAAGAATTTCATTGTCAAACCAAATTATAGTGAATGGGAAAGATTCTCTTCGACGAAAAAGATGTGATCCCGTTTCATTGAATTCACCACACACACTTAAGTGTGATCCCATTTGCACACTTACGGCTTATACTGAGAGAAAATCTAAGACATCTAGCCAAATGATGAAAATTATATTATGGAATATCTTGAGAAAACAATAATGTAATCTGTCAAACCTGAATGATATAGACATCCCATTACAAATGTCTGATTTTATTAATGGTGTAGCATCTTATAACACTGAGATTTTGGTATTATAAAAGTCTGGATCGATGAAAATTTAAATTTATTCAAAAAGAAGAAAAATAATAATTGAGATTTAACTGAAATAAATATTATTTTTAAAGAATTTATCCATATATTCAATAAAGGTATCTTTCCAGCAAACACAACTAAAACAACTATAAAATTTCATGTTATATCTCCCAAATTTTCTTTTGGATCAAAGCTACACTTAAACAAATAAGTTAAAGAAAAAGGCATCAAGAATAAATAGTTTTATATATAGGCAATGCAGGCTTACAAGGGCGAAAAATATGCGACAGTCCACGGCTCATTTCCTTTATTTATATATATTTTGTATATTAAAAATCAAGTATTTAAAAAATTGGATTGAAAAGAACCAAATTTTATATGTATGTTTATAAGAGAATGATGAAGATGGATTATCAGTAAAACAAATAAATAAATCAACTGTAAACAACGGTGACACAAATGTTTTACTTTCACATATCCGTTCAAGTAGAGATTTTACATATCTATTTACCAAAATGTTTATGATTATTATTTTTGAGGAGATAGTTCATTATATTAGATTATATCATCTATAAGACTTCATATCATGTATTTATGAAGGAGAGTTAATTATGAGAGTACTCTTCTTTTCTCTTAAACATGATTTTCTTTTTGGATTTTGTTTGGTACTTTTTTTTAATATGGCAATATCTAGAGCATTTATTTTCAAAAATTACTCACTTCCAAATAGTATTTTTAAGATTTTTTTTTAATTATTTACCGAATTGTAAAACATAAAACAATCATCTTTATTTTCTTTTCATAATAGATACTGGTATTATTTTTTGGGAAAATCTTAAAAATAAAAAAGATTTAGGTTTTCATGACCAAAATATTTTTGGAAGGGAAAATGGACAAAAGTATTTCATCAAACAAAAAAAAATGATTATTCTATCCCTCCTTCTTATTTCATTAAATATTATCTAATTTCTTTAGTTAAATTTTATTTTTATTTTTGATTTTAAAACTTTTTTAAAAAAAAATATTTCTCAAATTTTTATTTTGTAAAATCTCTAACATTTTCGGTGAGGTTTACAATATATTCAGGAAATTCTTCCTAAATACCAAGAGAAAAATCGAATTTCGGATTTTAAGTTAGGATTTCAGTAATATTTAATAAATAAACAATAAATGAGACATAATATCTTGATTAAATATTGTAGTAATGTTTTCTGTAAGTTATCTAACGTTTTCAATAAATTCTCTAATATTTTCAGTAATGTTTCTAACATTTTCAATAAGGTATTTAACATTTTCAGTAAGGTTTATAACATATTTCAGAAATATTTCCTAAATTTATATTTTAGTAATATTTCAATAAATTTTTTAACATTTTCAGTAATGTCTAAACATATTCAGGAAGTTTTTCCTTAACACCAATAAAAAATGAAAGTTCAAATTTTAAGTTAGGATTTCAGTAATACTTCCTAAATAAATAATAAATTAGACATACAATCTATTGTAATAACATTTTCAGTAAATTTTCTAACATTGTCATTAAGGTCTCTAACATTTTTAGTAAGATTTAAAATATATTCAGGAAACTCTTCATAAATTCATATTTTAATAATATTTCAGTAAGCTTTCTAACATTTTCTGTAAAATCTCTAACATTTTCAATAAGTTTTATAATATATTCCGGAAACTCTTTTCAAATTCATAATTTAGTAATGTTACAGTTAAGTCTATAAATTTTTCCAATAACTCTTTCATAAATACTAAGAAAGTCTTAACAACTGAACCATAAACAATGTAATGAGTTTCAGTAAAAAATTTAGAAAAACCTCATAAATATATATTTGGTCAATTGTAGAATGTCACATTTTTAAAAGATCGTATACCAACTCAGATGTAGAACATATAAATATATTTAAGAATGATTTACATATATTTAGGAAAGGCTCCCTAAAAAAGTTATGAAACAAAAAATTTGAAAATGAAATTTGAAAGAAAAAATTTGAAAAAAAGAAAATATTAATAAATATGTGGAAAAGAGGGATAAACTAGTCTTGAATCTCATTTAATGAAATATTTTGATCATTATTCCCTTTCCAAAACATTTTTTTCATTAACACCTTAAAAGAAAATTTATTTTGTCATTATTTCTTATTTTTCCAAAATAAAGGATAACATAATGTTGCAAAAAAAAAGGATAACAGAATAATTTCAAACATTATTTTAGAATTTTAACATAAAAGTGAAAGTTACATACTGGTTTTCCCTGACCATCAAAACTATTAAAACAGAAACTCACATATTTATTAAATTTTAGTCATATGTGATATTATATAAAACTCCATTAGAACTAAGAAAATTCTATTAATGGTAAATCAGTCAAAATAACTATTAACTAATATTACAATATAATTTAATATGTTTTAAGATATAAATATAAAGATATATTCTCTTTTAGTTATAAAAAATCTTAAATAATTTTTTTATCTCTTTCAATTTTTCCAAATATAAATTAAAAATATTCCTTAAATAATTATTAAAATATTTATATTAATTAATTATGTTGTGTAACACGATATATTAAAAATTATATAGATATATTTTAATTTCTTAAACAGTTAAATAATATAAAATATTTAATATTTCTGTTATTTAATAATATAATAAATAAGTTGGATTAATTTGTTTTACGAAATAATATATGTTTAAAGTTTTTCTATACAACATGCAAAATATGTATACCAATGCAAAATGGAAAGAACCAATTAACACATTTGGATAAAAATATTAAAATTAAATTATGATTACTAGTTTAAAACGATGAATTAAATCATCTGATTAAAAAAATATTAAAATAAACTTAAACTAATGCAAATTGAAATAAATAAATAAATAAATAATCTTACAATGACAAACAAAAATTGAAAATGGTGTCCAAATATATCGTAACTACCAAGTATGCTAAATTTTATTCTAATAATTAAGTTACCACTAAACTTTTACCCCTCTTTTGAAAAAGCGAAATTATTTTTTGACAAAATTTTAATATATGGAAAATATTTATTTTTAATATTTTTTTAGTTTTTATTTTTATACTTAATTTTTTGGATAAAATATATTTATAAATATGAAAAATTATAATTTAAAATTTTTATTTTTAATATAGATATATCATCAAAATTTTAGTGTAGGATCAGAATTTTTATAATAATTTATGAATATTTTTATACCATATATAAAAAAAAAATATTTTAGTATTATATGCATGATGTTATTTTTTAGTTTTATACAAAAATAAGATGGAAATAAAATATGAAAAGAAGATAAGAATTAAAAATGATTAATGATAAATAAGTGATAATTATTTTTGGTAATTAAATTATGAATAATCATATGTTATTAGATGTATGTAATTTATTATCCTCTATTTTTTAAAATTTATATAGGTTAAATTATCTTTAATGAATTTTTAGTCTTTTTATAATTTTTAAATGATATTTTTATAAATCATACATAAAATCAAGGTTATTTTTTAAGTTACTTAGCTTTTATTATAATAGTATATAGATTTTCTCCATATGTTTTTATTTGTTTAAAGAGTTACGACGTTAGCATGGTTGTGACATAATTAATTAATCAGCCAGTGGAGAAAATCTGTACTTATTATATTGGATTGTTTATTAAAGAAAAGAAAAAAAAAAGTTGAAAAAATATATTATTGTCATTGATCTAGTTAAATACTAGGTCTAGGTGTATATGGTCGAGGAAGCTTCGTTAAACAGAAACCACTATATTTGCTTATCTATAATTTAGTTTACAAAAAAAAAAACAATGATTTTCATGATCTATGTATAACACCCACATGGGTCGACCAATGAGGATCTAATTTCGTTTTCCAAAAACTGATTTTGAAAGATTTAAAAGATGAATGTGTTTAAAACATCGGATGGAATATATGGAGATGGATCAAAACTACTTATAAAAAAGTCAATACACATAAGCAAAAACAAACCAAAATGGTTATATATAACCACAATAAACAACTGACAGACAAAACGGCTTTAACCTATCCTTCTGAGACTAAAAACCAACCAATAAGTCTAAGAACATATCACATAGAGGATTCCATTTTTTCACTATAAAAAAAAAACTCAAAAGACAGCATAAAATTAGAATTAGAAATTTTTGGTGACACTTTAAACAATAAGAGCAATCATTCTATTGGCCAACAATTACTCAAAACAAATTTGCACTAACCAAACAACCGAAAAGCCAAATGACGTTGATAGCTATAATACTTAAAACTGGACCGAGCTTAGGTTTGTCAACAAAAGCTACCACACATCTAGCAGCTAAATGCTAATGTGAAAATAACTTTGTGGAACTTGTGAAACTTAATCAATACAATTAATCAACCACAAAAGTCTTAACCTAAACTTCCAGCGAAGACTTTAGATTACTAAAGGCTCTTTTGATATGCAAGAGAACATATCCATCCGAATTTCTCAAAACCCAAGCCATTCTTTGAATAGACTGAGTTTTGGACCATACAAAACCCACATTACAGTTCAACCATGGATCATGAAGACGCTCTCATTTGACATTCTCAATCTGCATCACCATATTGTTGTTAGCATTCTCTGAACAAGAAACTATTGAACAGCAGCTGCAAAGATCTTATCTACAATCTCTTTCCAATAAAAAACACTATCCATATTTTTTATTTTCCAAAGAATTCGTGAAATCCATGAAAAGACGTAGACATTTGCAAAGATTGGTTACACAATTTTATTAATAATGTGATTTTGTAGAAAAGGAAGTTATTAAAGTTTTTATTAAAATTTTTTTTTATGGTTTACATTTGAGAAAACTTAATTTTTATATTAAACATAACTACCACTTTTGGCAAATTTGATTGATTTCAACTGCTTAACACAAACCAAAATTGGATATAACCGAATAAATGTTCAATTAAATTGATTTTAAAATGTTTTTTACAAATACAAATATTTTTTACCTTTATCATAAATATAAATAATTTTAAATTTTATGGCCAATATAAGTCTTTATCAAACTTTTGTTTGTTAACAAGCGATGGTTAAAAATAGTGTGCATATAATATTAAATAGTAGTAAAAACCGAGGACCAAAAAAGTCAAAAAAGCTTTTGACATTAGAAGCATCACTCCACATGTGTGCATGGGGCTTTAGATTCTTATTTCTTTGAAGCTCATATATTATGTTCCCAATGTCATCCCTATCTAGTTTATACTTTGTAGTATATATCACGAGTACCTTATGATCTGATTCGTCTACTGGATGACCTTGTCACGGCACACATATTTGTTCGTTTATTAAATTTAAATACTTTTTAATAATAAAAAAAACTCGGACGTTAGAATATTTTTAGAGCCAGAAAGCACGAAAACTAATAAATCTCTTTCTCACCAAATGGTCTAAGATGAAAAAAGCACATTTTTAACTTGCTCAAATATCACAATACCAACCACATCCACGGCTAGATTATGTCAAAACATAACAAAAATCAAATACAAATAATCTTTGAGGAAATGCATATTAACTGAAATTATTTGGATAAGAAATATTTTGTCAAAAACACACATTTGGATAAGAAAATAATCTATAATATATTTACATTTATATTATAATCTATATACAAAGAAATATTTTTTTTCTCTTGATGCCACTTAATTTCATTGATCACTTTTTCTTTGATTTTAATTCAAATTAACCTCTACTTATAGTTATATATATATTTATCTTCTGAAAAAAAAAATTTATTTTAACATCTATCACATTTTAAATATCATCTTCCTAAATTCATTAAATCCAAAAAAATTAACAATAATTCATAAAAACCATTAACACAATGCGAGTTTACCTAAAACAAAAAAAATAATAAATAACCTAAAAATGGGAAAAAGACAGAAAATGATAAAAGAATGAAATATTACAAATATATAAAAAACAAAAAAAAAACAAAACAAGAAAACTAAAAAAAAAAGAAATGGGAAATCACAAAGGAATTTAAAGAGAATGGGATACGATTTTTTTTTTTTAATATGAATAGGATATGTTAAAACGAAATGGAAAAAGAATCAGAATTTTTATTTTATAAATATATATGAATAATTAATAAGAATCATATATGAAAAAATTTGAAAAGTTAATAATGCCAATTTAAAAAATAATCTTATATTTCCTCGAAAATATTAGTAATAATAATAATAATACTAATAATAATAATAATAATAATGATCTTATATAAAAATACAGAGAATATATGAAACAATAGAATCAAGAATGAATACCATAAATTACGAGAAGTGAATAAATAATTATGACAAATCTTATCAAAAATACTATGACATAACGATGATACAAACACACAAATTAATAACAACATTGAAAAAAAATTAAGAGTAAACTGAAATAATAATTCATGTGAAGCACAATAGTTCCCTAGTTAAATATAAAGGAGTACTATTGAAACTTGGATTTATGTAGAGTTTAATTTTAAAAGTTAGAAATTTATTAAAGTTATAAAGAGGTGAAGAGAGTTTTTTATCTACAAAATCTATGAAAATATCTTAGTATAATGATCTTAAAAATAAAAGAGATGTAGATTGTATTATGAAAGTTTTGTTCAGAATTCAAGTCTCAACAATACCAGATTTCAATAGAATCATTAAAATTCAAATTATTTGAATAACAGTAAATTTTGAATGGAAATAAAAATTCAATAAGTAAAGAACACTAAATTTTCAAAAAAAATGTCAAACTAATAACATTATCTGAAATTTTTAACACCTATTACAATTCCAACTCCCACTACCATTATTTTATAAAAATGTTACCTCCTGAATGAATATAACCAAAATTTCTTGATTATTTTATGTTATTAGATCAAAAGATTTTGCTCTACTTTTTTTTAAAAAAATACAAATAAATACACCGCCTTGTTTTACTCTCTTTTCTCGTTCTTCGGTTTCCCGAAAACATGTCCAGACAATAGAGTATTGCAACATGCCCGTTCTCAGTCTTCTTACACTTTCTATCCATGTGACAACCCAAATGTTTTCTTTACATCGGTTCTCCTTCAAGGTGATAACTATTTATTTGATTTCGAATGGGCAATAAAATTAATAAATTCTCTACTAACAAAACAAAAACTCTTTACGTAACCAAATGATACGCTAATTGAGTTACCTATACCACATCAGCCAATTGGTTTTGTTGAAATAAACTATGTATGTCTTACTTTATTTCTGTCAACAACCATGCATGTGTTTCTGTGACCAGAACCCTTTCTTATAAAATAATCTAAACGGCATGATTGATGCCCATTAAATGGGATATGCCTTAGATATCTTTAATTATATATATGTCCGATGTTTTCATTTTTCCATTTCGTGATAAAATAAACAATCAGTCTTGCTCTCAATTATTTAGTATTTGTTGTGAAGAAAATATTCAAAGAGAAAAAGAGATAAACTTGTATATCTATTCATAAGAATGATGACTCATTTATATAGGAATACAAATAGTGAAATCACAAAGACTAAATCTAATGAGCCTTATGATGTAGCTTATTTACATGTAGGGGTGAAGCCAACTTATTAGATATGGTGGCATGTGCACCCGTAATTATATTAACATTCAAAATTTTGTGAATAAAATCATTAAACTTTGTCAAATAAAATGGTTCAATTCAGCTGTTGTACCATTTGTCACGAGTTCGAGTTTCATTTTATGCTTCTTTTTATTTTTCTATCAATGATGCACCCAGTGCAAAAAAAGTCTAGATTCTCCCATATATACATGAACATCTATTATACATAACATCCCCCCTTAAATGTCCATTATAATAAAATATTTAGTAATGCGGTTAACATGTTGTCTCATTAAAAACCTTACCAAGAAAACCCATTGGAAAAAACCATGGTTAAGGGAAAAAGAGTACAACACGCAATTATTCCCCCTCATTAGTACATACGTCGAGATCTTTGAGACAGTGTAATCCAATACGGTGAACTAACTTCTTGAAAGTAGCAATTGGAAGTGTTTTGGTAAATGTGTGTGCTAAATCTTCACTTGAATCAATCTGTAGAATACGAGCATCACCATTCTTCTGCAGTGTTTCGGTCTTGTTGATGACTTATCTTGATCATTCTCTTGGATTGTCTTGATCTTCTGCAAACTTATTTATCGACGTCGATTTGTTTTTATGGTTCCCTTTTATTCCACACATGAGATAACTTATTGAGATATCTTTCTTGTCTCAAGCCTGAGTTTCTTTTTTTTATCACGTTTAATGTCTTTTTTTTTTGGAGATCGTTTAAAATATTTATTATCTCGGTTTGACCGTTTTTAATTTCGGCTCCTTTTCTTTTCCGAGAATTTGGAACCAATACTCATTTAGCAGATTGATATTGTCCTACTGGAACATTAATTTTATTAGAGCATTTACAGCTGGTACATATGACTTTGTCACTCTTTGAGTCAGTAAATAAGTCTGGCAATTGGTTTACTCAACTTTATAATTGAATTATCTTTTGGATTTCTAATTCATATTCTTGAGTCCGAGGATCAATGATAATTCATTTCAACTCATTTTNCTCATTAGTACATACGTCGAGATCTTTGAGACAGTGTAATCCAATACGGTGAACTAACTTCTTGAAAGTAGCAATTGGAAGTGTTTTGGTAAATGTGTGTGCTAAATCTTCACTTGAATCAATCTGTAGAATACGAGCATCACCATTCTTCTGCAGTGTTTCGGTCTTGTTGATGACTTATCTTGATCATTCTCTTGGATTGTCTTGATCTTCTGCAAACTTATTTATCGACGTCGATTTGTTTTTATGGTTCCCTTTTATTCCACACATGAGATAACTTATTGAGATATCTTTCTTGTCTCAAGCCTGAGTTTCTTTTTTTTATCACGTTTAATGTCTTTTTTTTTTGGAGATCGTTTAAAATATTTATTATCTCGGTTTGACCGTTTTTAATTTCGGCTCCTTTTCTTTTCCGAGAATTTGGAACCAATACTCATTTAGCAGATTGATATTGTCCTACTGGAACATTAATTTTATTAGAGCATTTACAGCTGGTACATATGACTTTGTCACTCTTTGAGTCAGTAAATAAGTCTGGCAATTGGTTTACTCAACTTTATAATTGAATTATCTTTTGGATTTCTAATTCATATTCTTGAGTCCGAGGATCAATGATAATTCATTTCAACTCATTTTATTTTCAAGCTGTTTATTTGTATCTCCTTAATGTTGGAAAAACTGACTCATTCAAATTTCAGTCTAAGCATAACTTAAATCCTTCACGGATGACTTTTAATTCTAAGTATTAATGGAGATTTATATCCAACATATATTCTCATCATCTTTTTAATGATTCATCTTAAAGCTCTGTGGTGGAGCAACTGAAATATATATTATACATCCAAAATTTTAAGATGAGAAATATTTAGTTTCTGATCCAAAACCAATCACAGGGAAAAACTGTTGAGTATTCGTTGGCTTGATGCAACTAAATGCTGCTGCATTTTGTGTATGAAAAAATTCTTTAGATGTTTAACACTTATTGAAAAAGTCTCACGAATTCACCAGAATATGAAGATGCATGGTGGGTGATCAGTCCACCAACATCTCCTTATAGCCATTAATAGATTCCAAATCTATATTTGTTGGTGAAAACCATATTATCATCTTATCTTTCGAGTATGCTTCACATAAGAATCTTTTGATTATCTTTAGCATCTTTTATTGAACTATAATGGTCTAACGAGTTCATGCCAACAATTATTTATTTTGTAAACTTCTGGTTGTCAAAAATCTTTTATCTCCATTCTTTTAAATTTTGTGTAGTACTAATCCAATATAGAATGCAAATAAATTTCTCCAATAAACATCTAGTGCCTTGAGAAATACTTGTACTTTGAAATGAATTAAACATTTTCTTCTGTTATTATCCAACATGATTTTTCTTAAAATCTCATAGAATTACTTATGAAGGATTCATTAATCTCAGTTTTACTGTGAATAAACTCTCATGGATGTTCACTTATTTGAAATATGGGATTATTTAACTCTTCCCCTCGAGATGATAATTCTACAAGTTTATCAATCTCGAATTGAATCCTTATAACATACCCTATTTGGGTCATATATTATATCTTACTTCTTTCTAACTTTTGAGACTTATAAAAAGAAATGCATGAAGTATTGAAATTGCATCCTCATATGAAAATGTTCTTCTGGATCTTTCATATATATGCTTTTCTTGGGGCTTCAATAAAAACAAATTATTACATTGGATTGTACTTACACAATTTTCTATTATGATAGAAATATATTATATTTATTAATTACCATCTTTATTTCTCACTTCTTCTAAGAATCTGAGTTTTCAAGAAACTCATTAGTCTCAAACTTGACAGTGATTATATTCATATCCACATTCACATCTCAAAACCACTTTTATATCTTTCATCAACCAATGATATTGGTGTGGTCATTTTCTTTCTTGATATAACATGTCACATTCTCTTTGAGAATGAAGCATAATCCACAAGATTTGATTTATGATTTTTTATTATAAACCATGAATCGATAATAAAAACAAAAATAGTAGACAATAAAAAAAAATATCACTTAGCACAGAATGTCAGAATCTCGTGCTGATAACGTGTTGTGAAGAGAATATTCGAAGAGAAGAAGAGATGAATTTGTGTGTCTATTCATAAAAATGATGACTCTTTTATATAGGAATACAAATAGTAAAGTCACAAAAGTAAACCTAATGGACCTTATGATGTGACTTATTTACATAAACATCTATTATACATAAAAGTATTTGCAATCTTTATTATCTGGTGCAGTTTTAAAGCAACATCATCAATTTTCATGATCCACCAATTAAACATGCAAACTGAAGTGATGGTATCAGGTTTATATTATACATCATTCCTAACTGCTTCATATCAGATATATATACTATTGTTCTCAAATTTATAACAACAATATTGCATGATTAACTAACTTACATTCATCAGGTAGATAGCTTTATTTAAGAGAGGCTTATTTCCAAACATGAAATGGTGGAAAACCTTAATGTTTATTTAGGGCGTAATTCAATTATCAAGTGCGATTCGATATAAAATAATTAACATATCCATCAGTTAATCAGTTAATTATGATATATATATATATATATATATATTGTACTAAAACATGATCCTTTTCTGGAAAAAAAACTTCTCTTGACTATTGATTTATATACATTGTTGTTGGTTTTTAATTGTTTTCCAAAATGTTCATTGAGAGTACTCATACAAAATAGCATTATTTTATTTACATATGTTTCCAAAAAAATTATTAGTTAGATATGTATCAAAATAATATAAAATGATAACAATATATATTAGACATCAAATCAAATAACAAATATAATTAAATAATATACTACATCAATTATTTTATAAACCATAAAATCAAAATTTTTATAACCATCTACATAAAGTAACATAAAAATAATTTTTTTTCTTTAATTTGATAAATTTTAAATATTAATATTAGTCTATATATATATTAATAAATGCATTATCATATTTTAACTTCTATAGATATGTAATCATAATTATAAAAATGAGAATCAATTAAAAATATCATACGTTCTTAAAACATATTAAAACTATATAATTTGTTTATATAAAAATAAAATTATTAACATATGTTAAATTTTTAAAATTTATAATATAAATTATTAAAAAATAAAACAAAATTATATATTTAGAACAGTTAAGTGTCTATTATATTACTAATTAATATAAATATAACAATAAAATATAATATTATATTAAAAATATTGTTATACTAACTTTACAATTAATTATAAAAATATTAAAATTATTATAAAACTGTTTTTATTAAATCCACACTAAACGCTTTGGTTAAAATCTAATATAGAGAGAAGCATTTAGGAAAATTTTTGATAGGTATTAACTTCTCATTTTTTCAGTACTTTCCATTTTTCATTAATTTAAAATCTTTACCCATGTATCCAAACATAGATTAACATTATTTATCACTACTTACAACTATTTAATAAATTTTAACTCCACTAAAAAAAAATATACATATAATTTTGTAATGTTTATAATTCCACAAAATAGAAAATGAATGATATTTAGACTTAAAAAATTATGATAATTGATAAATAATATATTGAAACTATAAATTAAGTTAGAATATGTTAAATGATAATTTTTAATTTTTAATAATAATAATAATAATTTTTAATTTAAAATCTTTAGCCAAACATAAAATAACATTATTTAATACTAAATACAATTATTTAATCAATTATTAACTCCATTTAAAAAGAAACACATTAATATAGTTATTTTCTTATCATCTATCAATTTCCAAACATAATTTTAAATGATTTTGATTGTTAAGATCTTAACCATTTACACAACAATAGCAACATAATATAATTCAAAATATTTATATATTCAAATTTTAACAATATATTTTAACCAATTATTTAGATGAAATCTATTAAATTCGATTTCTATAAAAAATATTTAAAATTTTTATAATAACATCTATTTTTCTGAATATTTATATATAAAATCAATTATTACTCTAATGTTTATATATATAATCAATTATTACTCTCCCTTTTCTCGAAAAGTTTTACAGCTTTGAAGTAAAAATAATAACATCTACTTCAATAATTATGATTTTTGCAATATTTTGATAACAGATGCCAGTAACAATTAAATAAATAAATTATAATGTTACTTTTATCGTTTCTATATATAATTTAACTATTATAAAATAATTATTAATCATGTGCAATACACAGATATTATCCTAATTTTTCTAAAACATAGACATTATGCTATCTGTAAATTCGTCAAAGACAATAACTTTTCTTCAAAGGAAAAAAGAATAACGTAAATTAACTTCTATCTATCTAGATTTTATCATTGCATCATTTTTGCTAATAAGTGCTATAATATTATGCTATCTAGTGATCACTAGTGCACAAACACTACTTATTTTATGTAATACGTCCTATTTTATTTGCAACATATCCGTCCACTGGTTCATTTCTCGTGTTGTTTTCTCTCACAAAAAAATTCTCAATCATGCATTTGCGTTTGGATCTTTACACGTGATATTGGTTAACTACAAGAGGGCATTTGTTACACTAAAAAGGTTTGGGACTTCTTCTTATCACTCTAAGGTTTGACACCTTCTAGGAACTTGCAACATCAAAATTCACTCCTCAAATTCTAACACTTTTTTTTTTTATTGAAACAGGTTATAACCCCTTTGAGGCTATAATTCAGCAGATGTTTATCAGCTATCACTCAAACAGAGGGCTCATTTCTTTCCTCCTGGTTCCCGCACGCCACTTAATTTCAAACCCAATCAAGATCTACTATATCCTACTCAAAACAATTTGATTACTCTCAATCTTTTATTCTGTGCTCTATAACTAATTGGTTCATGTTATCTCATTTTGTAAAAGTTCATGAGTAATACTGCCTCTGTATAATAACCGTTCACTATCTTAATTAAATATAGTTTAATTAACATTAACCAAAAAAATTGTAAAAGAACATAATTACATCAATTTAAACATGACAAAAATATGGCATATTGGTCTTGATTTAGAGATGCTGTTTTTGGTTTCTATTACTGTTCATACTCTTTTAGATGTTGTTTAAGTTTTAACCTAGTCGTGTTGCTGGTAAGCATTCCACCATCTGATTTTAATAGCATTGGCTACGAGGATTTGAATAATTTAACATGATCTTTTCGGATTTCAAAATTAGTAATTGGACCCAAAAAGTTTTCAGAATTATCTCAGTTATTAAAAAAAAAAATCTATGTTGTTAAAAGTGATGTACGAATGTATATATATTTTCAAGAAATAATTATCAAAGTATCAGGAGGCAGTAGTACTCATGAACAATTTGATTTTCAAGAAATTTTCGTGTTATGGAGATATTAGGAGGAGAAAACAAAATCGAATTGATATTTCCATCACACGAAAATTTCTCTGTGCATTAAGTTTAAAAGATCAATATATCTAACACTCGAAGTAAACAGACGGATATTATGCTATATACTTTTATAAAGCTAAAAAGTTGAGGATCAGAGATATAAAATAAAATTACATATTGATACTATATAATTACATATTATAATAAAAATATACAGAAAGGAATTTTAGGCCTGATTGGCTGTCGAGGTAAGTAGCATGATCAAAGGGATTTGATTCGATAAATTTTATTTTATATAAAATCCTTAACATATCAATAATTTGGGTAATATTAAATCATATACAAGTAAAGATAGAGAAGAAATAGACAGAGTGTAGTAGGAGAAATGCATGTGCACACAATCTACAGTAGATATTATTTCATATTAATATTCATTTATTTAGTTTTTTATAAAGACTCTCTCCACTATGCTCTGTCTTTTTTTGGTGTTATGCACTCTTAATTACTCATCAAATCACTTATAATCTCAACATAATCCCCTGTTTTGATACACTTCTTTGTCTCTAAGTTACTTCAATCATTGTGATCAAATCTATTTAATCTTATGCATATGTGTATATTTATAAGCATATACAGTATATCAACTTTTACACATATCTTTACTATTAAAACAAAAATATATTTATTTATTAACC
Source organism: Sisymbrium irio (assembly GCA_000411075.1). Lineage (NCBI taxonomy): Eukaryota > Viridiplantae > Streptophyta > Magnoliopsida > Brassicales > Brassicaceae > Sisymbrium > Sisymbrium irio. The sequence goes on from KE155150.1 coordinate 43,467, forward strand.
TTAAATTTTATGTGTCATTTAAAATATATATCCTTATAAATTAAAGGAATGTTAGTCATTTCATTAGAGATAATTTAGAACTTCAAAAATAGAGTATAATTGATTATACACCTAAATACATTTGATCAATCAGATTTTAGGTACAAAAAATAATTTTTTAAACATTTTATCATTAATTCTTGTTAGTTATTATATTCTTTTCTCATTTTTCTCATCTTATTTTAGTATAAAATTAGATAATTCATATAAACTAAATTTTTAATATTTGGTATGTGTTATAAAATATAATAAATTATTATAAAACTGTAGTCCTATACTACACCGTGTGTTAGAGTCATAATCCAACTAAAATAAGTTTTTAAAATCAATAAATATTTATACCAAGATAAAATACAGAAAACAATATGACTAAAAAATATGATTTATTAACATATATTATATTACACAAAATATTATTGGATTGAATGACTTAATTAAAGCTTTATAAGGAAGAATATGGAGAACAATATTATATATCTATATCTATTAAACATGTTTCAAAACAATATAATAATTATACATGTATCCAAAACATTTAGAAGTAGAGCGTCATATTTCTTTAATTAATTAAAAATGAAAATTAAAACAAAATAACATGTAATTAAATTATAAAATAAAGTGATATATGTAATTAAATAATTTAGTACATCTATTATTTAATAAAGCATCAAATTAAATTTTTACGCACAATAACATTACAAATTCACATTTCAAAAATTTTAATTAGAATTATGTCGATGTTTTTAATTTGATAAAATTTAGATTTATTTTTTAATAATTTATAATATTGTATGGGTTATTTTAGTCAAATACTTAAGATATTTAAAATTACTAGAGATGAATTAGTTTGTTTTTTTTTTAAATACTGAAAACGGTTTAACAAAATAGGTTGATTCATTAAGATTATGAAAATATTAAAAATAATTTGATGAATCTGATGAATGGATTATATTAGTTCGACTATCATTAACCATAATTATATTTATATAAAAAGGTAAATATGATTTAAAAAAGTAAAAATAAATAGAAATGATTCAATATAAATTTTGTAAAATATACAAAACTATATCATATTAGTTTTATAAAAATTATTTTATTAAAAATAATTATTACAAAAATATCTCAAAAATATAATCATGTGCTTTATCACTGATCATGACCTAGTTATAAACTTAAATTTTATAATTATTGATTTAGGAAACCACCCAGTTAGCTAGTATGATTAATGTCTTATTCATAATTTTCTCTCGATTATATCCATAACTTCTTCCTTGGAATATCTGTACAATTTTACTAAACTTCATAAAGCCGGATTTTTAAAATTGTGGTGCCCTAAAAATATAACCATCGCCTTATTAAAAAAATTCAAAGCCCTAATCAATTATTTAACCCGTTTGGGTCAGGGGATTTCATTTGACCTATAGACATAAAGTAAATTTCACATATACATAATGAAAATATCATTTAATTTTTTTTTCTCGTTTTTAACATTTTTAATCAAGTTTGAGGACGTTGAGGTTATCGAATCGTACGTATATAGGGGAATCGGCCAATTCATACCCGCACTATTTCACGCGGTCCCGATTCGGACATGTATTTAGAGTCTGTGCGAAAATATACTTATATATTACATTTTTTCAATTTACATACCTAAACTATAATTAATTGGCGGATACATACATTGAACGGATCTATCAGGTTTATTTAAAACCGGTTGGTGACGTGTCAGTCGATATTCACGTTTTTAAATGTGAAATAATGAAAACGACGTCGTATTACTTTTTTAAAAAAAATATTTTCAGCTCATTTGGGACTCAAACCCATGACCTCTACTACCATCTAACAAGTCATTGCCACTTGAACTATTGTGTTTTATTGATACCATTTGCAATACATGTTTACTTATCTTCTTATAATTACATATAGTCATAAAATATATAACCATCTTATAAAATATTTATAAAATATATAAAAATATAAAAAAACTCGTTTAAAATCTTTAAAATAAAAATAGGATTCAAACATTTAATATGTTTTTCTTTTGAAGGTTTTAAAAAGATTTTTAGCTTATAAATACAAGGTTTTGATTCTAAATCTCGTTTTCATTTTCATTTTATAACCTAAATATTTTATAAAACCAAAACATATAAAAAGAAAACCTTTATAAAATATTTTGTTTCTTATTTGAAGACTTTTAATACAAAAACAGGATTTAAAATCAAAATCTTATATTTTATAACACTAAAACCCCTTATGCAACTTTTGAAACCCCTTATTAAGATTTTAAAACAAAAATATTTAAAGGTATGAATCCCATTTTTGTTTAAAATGTTTCATAAGAGCTTTAACTATTTTTGTTTAAAAGGTTTCATAAGAGCTTTTATAAGATGATTTTATATTTTATGACTATATGTAATTATAAGATGATAAGTAAATATGTATTCTAAATGGTATCAATAAAGTGCAATAGCTCAAGTGNATATAAAAAAACTCGTTTAAAATCTTTAAAATAAAAATAGGATTCAAACATTTAATATGTTTTTCTTTTGAAGGTTTTAAAAAGATTTTTAGCTTATAAATACAAGGTTTTGATTCTAAATCTCGTTTTCATTTTCATTTTATAACCTAAATATTTTATAAAACCAAAACATATAAAAAGAAAACCTTTATAAAATATTTTGTTTCTTATTTGAAGACTTTTAATACAAAAACAGGATTTAAAATCAAAATCTTATATTTTATAACACTAAAACCCCTTATGCAACTTTTGAAACCCCTTATTAAGATTTTAAAACAAAAATATTTAAAGGTATGAATCCCATTTTTGTTTAAAATGTTTCATAAGAGCTTTAACTATTTTTGTTTAAAAGGTTTCATAAGAGCTTTTATAAGATGATTTTATATTTTATGACTATATGTAATTATAAGATGATAAGTAAATATGTATTCTAAATGGTATCAATAAAGTGCAATAGCTCAAGTGACAATGACTTGTTGTTGTGGTCCTAGAAGTCATGGGTTCGAATCCCAAATGAGCTAAACATATTTTTTTTAAAACAACACGACGTCGTTTTCATTATTTCACATTTAAAAACGTGACCGGTCAATGTATGTATCCGCCAATTAATTATAGTTCAGGTATGTAATTTGAAAAAATGTAATGTATAGGTAAATTTTTGCACAGACTATAAATACATATCCGAATCGAGACCGCGTGAAATAGTGCAGGCATGAATAGGCCGATTCCCCTACGTATATATGTGAGGGTGTGAGTGACAAAAGGAAGTTTCATGGTCCGAATAAAAACGGCTACGTGTCCTGCACTTAGTGGGTCTACTCAAAAGTGACACCTCGTTGCTACTTTTGTTTTGTTTTTCTTCCTTCAGAGCTAATTAAGGCCAAGACATGTTCGAGGAATCACATGAATCACGATGTAAACGTAGTTAGATAATAAAAAAATTGTAGACAAGAAAACGAACTAGGCAAAGATTAATTCATTAATTTCCAGTTTTTTTTCTTTGGGGTAAAAGTTGACTTCTTCTAAATAAATATACTTAGAAGTTTTTTTTCTGAGCTTTAAATGATAAGGAGTTTTGATAGTTTTGAAAATGATATGTAATGGTTTTGTATTGTTGGTTAAAACTGAAAATGATGTGTATATATATATATATTGTTATATATACATATATGTGTTTACTATATTATATATAGATATATATATATATATATACATTTAACTCAATTGTGTTATAAGTATATTAAATTATATATGTATACACACACACCGTGGGGCTAATGTGTTTTCAGTATGCTCTTATACAAAGATAGAAGACGACATGGATGGGGTGCTACGTATTGACCAATAAATCGCGTTTATATCGGGTGCTACGTATATTGACCAATAACGCTAATTAATTGTTAAGTCACGAGAAAAAACTATTAAAACACGTTTCAGAGACATATAATCAATTTGTAAATATATCGATCGGTAGACAACTGTTCTTAATCAATTAAAATAGGTCGAAAAAAAAAATCAATTAAAATAATGGTTTTTTTATATACAAGTAATTTAAAAAAACGCCTTCTCCATTATATATATACTAGCTCTTCTGTTAGTGCTCAGAACTCAGAAGGGCATATCCAACATATACTATACAGTACTGCCGATCTTATTTTCGATGAATAAATTAATTAAGCTAATTACAATTTTTTCTATATTTTAAAAAAATGAAATGCTCTCAGATGTTAAATGTTTAATTACCAACAGAATCTCAAGATTTGATCAGAGGTTTACGATTTCATGGGATAATTTTAAAATGAAAGAAAAACGACTTTTTTTCGTAAATGAGTATTAAAGTACAGTACTCATTATTTGTTTTTTGTTTTTTTTTTGCTGCAACTCTAAATCGTTTCAGAAGAATTACGATTTTTAAATGATAATGGAATCGACTTGTTCACATGGCTAAATATAAGGATTGGAAAGGGTACACAAAATCGACCTATGGGAAGTATATTGTCATCCAAAAGCTCTTTTTCTTATCAGAAGTTTATTTCGGTCATCTAATAAGTTTATCGGTTAAGCGGTATTCTTAGTTAAATATCAAATAATTTTTTGAGAGAATCTTTTTTTTTCTTTCCCAGAACCCTAATAACTCACATTGTTAATATGGAAGAATGAATATATACCATAGGTGGCACTAGAGCCCGTCAGGTGTAGACGGGACGCTTTTCTTCTCTCTAGAAGACGACTTCCGATCTCTGATTCAAGACTTATTCTAGAAAATATTACAGGATCAGCAACAGTCGAACCAGAATTTCCAGTACAAATAAACAAAAAATTCCAGAATTATATGGAAAAATCTTAAATCGCATATTGAAGAAAACAGAGGAAATACCAGTTTATTTACTACTTTTTAAAAAATGTTATCAGTAAAATATCTATAAAATTAAATAGTACTAGTTTATCATAGCATTCCTAAGTAGTAGTATTTTTTTTTGTCGTCACAAGTAGTAGTATAAGTTAATAAATAAAAGGTTAAACATTTCGGTCAAAAAAATAAAAATAAAAGGTTGTTAAAGATTTTTCGAGAAGCTACAAAGAAGATTTATTGAATCTAATAAAATCCTCTCGTACGTCATAAATAAGTGCATTTAAGTCATTTACGTTTCAATTTTTTTTTATAATTTATTACTTGCCGTTTCGTAGTAACTCTTTTTTAGAGATTTTTATTTTATTTTAAAGACTTTGATATTGGTAGCAGTTAATTCTGGATATAAGATCTACCATTATATTACAACAATCTTGGTGACGAAAACACGAATATCTATATAAATAAAACGTAAGACACGAATCTTTATATATACATATCGTAATTCGTAATGATAAGTAACTTGCAAATATATCTGAACCCAAATCTATAAATAGTTTGAAATTAAACTGTTTTTGTTTTTCCTTTTGATCCTTGAAATTTGAGCAGGCATTTAGGTGAAAGAAAAAGGTGATTTTTTTACTCCGTGCTATTTTCTTTTCTTAAATTGTTATTTTTACAACAACAAAAAATATAACGAAAACTTGAAAAAGAAATTGTTACGTAGACTATACATGTGAAAACACTATTAAAACCCCTCAAGTGTTCGTTACGTGGGTCAATATAAAAATAATATTCTGACAAGTCCGATTTATATAATAAATTTGAGTTTCTCGATTAGACCAGAATAATTAGATCAAAGACAGGGAGAGCTGAATAATTCGATCGAATCAACATCGAAGTCTTTTGTGTTGGAAGTCATCCAAAAGCAAGAAATAATTAAGTAAATTTAATCTAATCATTTATACCTCTTATTATATTACGCAATTATTGTAATTAATTTTAAAATAAAATAAAAAAGAAAGTTGGAAAATCAAAATAAGCGCATAAAATCTATGTAATGTAATGTAATATGTATTTGTGTGCGTGGCGTATCTATTGAAATCTGGACACAATCTGATCCAGCGATGCAGTAGTTATACTAAGGTTTTTAAATAAAGTTTAAAAATCAAAAATAAATTTTTTTAAACAGCTTATAAAGAAGAGATCACCAATTCACCGTGAAAGAGATCTCTCTGATTCCTTAGCTCAAAGCCAGCCAAAATAACAAAAATCCATTATCTCTCTCTCTCTAGAGAAGACTTTTTCTCTCTCTAGTTCTTGATTCTCCGGTGTACTTCAAGACCGGAGACTATAATTAAATCTGTTAAAAGAAACATGGGAAGTAGTTTCTTTGGTAGACCAAACATGAGAGGATCTTCGCCGTCTTCATCGTCTCCAACATCGTCTTCTTCATCTCCCGCGACGAGAAGAGGGAAGAAGAATGGTTCCGAGAAGCCAAAGCAGCCACAGAGAGGTCTTGGAGTAGCACAACTGGAGAAGATTAGATTACACGGAGAGATGAGTTGCAACAGCTTCAATAATTACAATCCTTCTTTGTATCCTCAGGTAACAGTTTACATGCATATATATACACATATAATAACTGTATAAAATCGCTAACTATGTAAGTGTAACATAGTGGTGTATACTGTGTGTGACGACAAAAAAAAAATCTCGTCAAAATTCGTAGGTTTTGCCTTGGAGGGTCATCGGATCTCGTACAGGAATCCCGACCAACTTTGGTTAAATGTCCTGTGTGCTTTAGATGATTAATGATGGGTAGCTGTATGAAATTTAAAGGGATTTTGTTTTCTTGTCCTATGTATAAAAGATTTTAGCTAAATGTTTCTTAGATCTTACAATCAAATATAACCCATAGATCACGAGACCTATCTTTCTTGACCCAAAAATCATGTCCGATCATATCAAAAGTCATTTCCTATCAATTTCGTATATACGTAAAAATAGTCGCAATTTTGATTATGAACTTGTTTTTTTTATCCTTTGGAATTAACTAGAAAAGAAACTTATCTAGGCATCTACTAGTGAAATTGTAACCACATATAAGTTATTAGCCTATGTTTTTGAGTTCTCGAGGGCACTCCTCTTATTTCTTAAGATTACTCTTAAAGAAAATGATCTGCTATGAAATAAATTCTACGACTTGCCTATCACTGATCTATCTAATCCGATTCGTTTTATGAGTATAATTTTTATATTAATTTGACCGTCATGTGTGAATGTCAATGTAGGAGGATGTGAGTATTGAAGGAGGATATCCATCCATACCATCATCATCACCATCATTTACATATGCACCATCATCATCACCATCATCTACTCCTTATGGCTTCTATCCAAACATGATGGTATAGATCTCCCTTCAATGCTCGATTTGTTTGCAATTTATACATGATATTGTGTGTGCGTGCTTAAGTTTATAAAGAAGAATATTACTTGGATTCCTTATCTAAATTGATCCAGTTATGTTTACTTTTTATTTCAAGTTTTTTATTTACTTCTAAAAGATTTGGTCAATCATTTCCATCTATTACAAACCTCTTTTCTTTTTCTTTTTTTTTTTAAAAACGAGTCTAACTTAAAAGACAAATATATATCAACTATTAATGGTTTCTTTTTTTGGGTTATTGGCAGATGGGTGTACATAGAGATCAATACGAAAGAGCAACCATGAGGTACGTACATATAAATTCACTTTCCAATGTCCTTTTAAGGTTTATAATTATGTGTATATTTATGTTAGATATTCTTTTGCTCTTAAAAATGACCTTTGGTTTTTTTTGTTCAAAAACAGTTGGAACCCAAGCTATGGCATCTTAGAGAGCCAACATTCTTTGGAACCAAATATCACGAGACATTTCTTACACGAGGTTCTTATTCTATACCCACCGTATGTGTGTATGTTAGTCTTGATTAGTTAAAAGAGTTTTACATGAGCATGTCTTAATTAATTAGGGAGCTCAATTGCTAGTAACTATTTCATTGGGCACATGATTATTAGTCTGCATACTTATATATATTTGGTCAATCGGTTTGTATTTCAAATAAGAACTGTTTCACTTGAATTTTGGGTTTATTATAGTTTAGTGTAATCATGGTGCAATGTAGCTATCTCATGGTCAAATTTTGGTTAATTAACCTTGTTGAACTTGTTGTAAGTGTAGTCGATTTGTATATAAGTGATCTAATCAAATTTTTGCTTTTTTGATATTGGAATAGGATCCAAGTTCTACAAGGCGAAGTAAATCGTTGGGATCGGGAAACCAAAACTCGGGATCGAGTGACAATGAGCTAGATTTGGAGTTGAGATTGTCACTTTAATCATTTGTAATAGTTTGATCTTCATGTAATGGAAAAAAAAAAGGTCCTGCATTGTGATTATGGTTTTTGTATTCTCTGTTGCTATGCTGAAAATAAAATTGAAGCAACAACAGCTGATTATTTTCCGATTTAGGGGTATCAAATTTATTTTCTTCTTAGGGATTGCCTGACCGTTTCAGTAGAAAAAGGTTTAAAAAGTGGGAATCATTTGTACAGTTTGAGGAAGAATTAATTAATACAGTTAGATCATGAATACTATATAATATCGATTCATAGAATTTATGTTTTATTAATTAGAGTCCCACGATTAATCCAACAAATGTAACATCTCGATATTCCACATCTCTCATTCTCTAGGTCAATCTTTTTAATTGTATTTAGCATTTATATCAGCACTATTTATCTTTGGTGACTCAATCTCTAAAATCAAACATGTGATATTGTATATGTAGGCGTTTTTATCCAAAGACACAAACATAATCATGAAGTGCATGAACATAAAATGCGTTAAATTAATTAAAAGAGGGGAAAGAAGACAAAACACTCTCCCTTCCTTTCACACCAAGTCGTAGTTGGCTTAGGTAACAAGGCTCAGTACCATGCAAGAGCTGCGGTGATCCTCTGAAATTGCATTCTTGGCGAAGCGGTAAGTGGGATAACGGTGGGAGATAAACTAGAGAACAACCGACCTGTGGGTCATCGCAGTTTTTCCGGTGGTCTCTTCTGCCGACGACCCTCATCTCCCTCCTCTGGTGTGTTTTCTATCTCGTGACATAAGGTGATACCTTCCTCTTCCTGGTGGTGTGGAGTTGCTAGGGTTGACGGTGCTTTTATGTACTAGCGGTGCAGAGGTTTGCTCCGGTCCCTCCCGACGCACGGTGGTTGCTCATTGTGAAGGTTTATGGTTCATCTCGGCTCTTGGTGGTGGTTCTGAGTCGTTTGCATTTTAGATTTTTTGTACCTTATACAACAAATGACAACAATAATCACGACGCGAGGTGGTTGCTTATTCTCGATCACTTTGTATTACCCTAGCTAGCAGTCGAATAGATCACAGACATACGATTTTGGAGGATGAATTCAAGAGTTCTTTGGATATGATGGAGTTACCTTATCACGCAAGAGAAGGAGGAGAATGGGAGAATTGAATAAACCCTAACCAACTCGATATATGGTATCTCGTGAACATTGTTGTTTGGGAATTTTTTATAAATGAATCGTGTAACCTTGCCAACGTACTTGGAATTAGTTGTACATAATAGCATATCTCTACGCACCGCATAGAACATGTTACGTCACTTTGTGTAGCAAGAGCTGGAGAATGAGGCGAATAACCTCTCAACAGAACTTTTATTGCCATTGGGTGTGTACCCCAAGGAAGATGCCACTGGCCAGTGTCCATAAAAAATTGATTGAGATACAGTAAGCCATACCCCATACGCGGGATAATACCACTTACCTGTGGCTGTGTTCTTTCTACACCGATTAGATAAACAAGAGAACCAAGAATAGTCCAATCATCATGCCAAAAGAGAGCGGTAGGTGACTTAAACCGGTTAGCCCAGAGCATAGAGGCTCGGAACCCCCGAAGAAGATACCGGAAAATGAGCCCATGCTTGTGTTGTCAGTTGTCACTGGTTATATACTACTATACTTGGGATCCACATTTGTGTACTGTAACATGTAGAGAATAACCAATATAAATAATACAATTTTATTTTCTTTGATAAAAAATACAATTTTTTATGTGCCCCGTTTTGGAGTTTACGACTGTGGCGGTGTGTAGTCCTAGGCATTTGAACCGAAACCGAAGTACCGACTGAACCCGAACCGAAATAACGGAACTGAAACCGAACCGAATGTTAATAAAATACCCATTGAATATTAAATAAAAAACTTACGGTTACCTGAACCGAACTGGAACCGAACCGAGAACCGAATGGTTACTCGAATACCCGAAATATAATTTATATATAAAAATATTAGTTATGTTTAGATTTAAAATAACCAAATAATTAAA